>JACEGR010004552.1:0-85881 GCA_014170235.1 Listronotus bonariensis
CTTACCTGAGTGAAGTTTAATCTGGATTATATGAGGCCTCGTTGAAGTAAATAGGTCAACTGGTAGTTTCCTTCCATTCGTGCTTTACGGTCACGTGTTTTAAAGAAAATTCGTCGCCTCTCCACTTCCTGGTACCCGTCGTCAGTCTTTTTAAAGCATATTTGTTGCATTTTCATCGGGTTATGGGAAATCTGCCAGGAGATTAGGGTGGGTCCTATTTACTTCAACGAGGCCTCATATAATCCAGATTAAACTTCACTCAGGTAAGTTCGTTTAATCTTAAGATTATATTTCGGGCCTCGTTTCGTAAATAGGTCAACTGGTAGATGTTTAAAGAACATAAAATGCAACAAATAGTATATAAAATATATTATATTATTATAAACCAAATAAAAGATTCATTTTATTATAAAGGAATGACAACTTAATATTAATAAAAACAACAAAGAACAAAAACAAAAGGATATTATGTAATGGTATAATGTAAATAAAAATATCTAAATATTTATTAATAACTTGCTGATAGCACAGCTTCAGCAAAATTATTTTGTAAGGGCAAAGGTCTTTTGTAAAATAAGGCAAATGTTTTTGACCCTTCTTTCCATCCTGCTGCTTTACAAATTGTGTCAATTGTGACTCCTTTCCTAGCAGCTGCTGAGGTGGACGCATGTCTTGTACTATGTGCTGTAAATTTTGAAATGTCTACACCGCTTTTACCCAAAATTTCCTTTATCCATCTAGATACAGTTTGTGTCGATGCAGCTTTGTAAGGTTTCGAAGTGGTGATATAAAGGCTGGACTCAGATCCCCGTAAGTTTTTAGTTCTATCTAAATACTCTAATAAGGTGCTGGCCACACAAATAGCAGGATCATCCCGATAAAAAGGTAGTAATAATGTTGGCTGCACCCTGTTTCGACTTGATGTTTTTAAACGCTTAGGAATTTTAATTTCTATTCTATTGTCGACTCTAACTATGTCTGAGCAGTTAATCGAATTTATGGTCTGAACCCTTTGTCCTGTGGCAAGCATCATTAAAGTAGCCAATTTCCGGGTCAAGGTTCCCAAAGTGCAACCTTCCATTGGAATTGACCTAATATATTCCAGAACCGTGTTGGGATCCCATATTTCGTCATATTTGGGGAGATTTGGGCGCAAATGATAGACGCCTTGAAAAAATCGTTTAACCCTGAAATCTTGTGCTATTTCTGGCCCTGAAATTTGTGCTATTGCAGACCTATAGGAATTAAGTGTACTGTATGAAATACCTTTGTTGTATTGAATGGTTAAAAATTTTAACACTAACATCACTGTGGGTGAAAAAACATCTGCCTTATTTATTTGACAAAATTTCCACCATAACTGTAAACCTGAGTTATATTGTTTAAGGGTTGTGCCAGTAATAGACGCCAAACATATTTCTAACGATTCCTGAGGTACATTCCCTTTCCTTAAGGCCTGTAAGATAACACTGCGGCTACCAGGGAAAGGGACTTCCAAAGTGGGTGAGCAGTTCTGTTAAATAATAATAATTTTTTATTAGGTTTAAGAATAATAGGCTCCCCTTCTATTAAACTAGAAAATACTGGAAACCAAGGCTGAGTAGTCCAGAAAGGTACTACAACTATTCCTCTAGCCTTGTCATGTTTAATTTTCTTAAGTACTTTTAAAATAAGGCTAAAAGGTGGAAAAGCATAAAAGAACATAGCTTCCCAGCTAATGGTAAAAGCATCAACTTTGTAACAGTCTGGATCACTCAGCCATGAAATAAATTTTGAACATTTTTTATTAATTCTGGTGGCAAATAAATCAATTTCAGGGAGCCGAATTCACTTTGAATAAGTTGGAAAGAGATGTCATTTAGTTCCCATTCAGTTTCGCTATTTAAGTTACGTGATTGTTCATCAGCTATGGTGTTTTCTGAGGATTTAATATATGACGCAAAGAGATATATATTTCTTTTTTCACACCATATCCAAATTTGTCTGGCTAGATTATTAAGGTCCGGAAACTGAATGCTACCCATTCTATTTATGTAGGCAATGGCAGTAGTGTTATCAATTCGACATAAGATTTGACAGTTATTAAGGTTAGATGCAAAACATTTTAGGCCAAAAAATACTGCCAAAAGCTCTAAAAAATTTATGTGAAATTGCTTTTCTTTATTCGACCAAAAACCCTGAGATTTATTACCATCACAGTAGACACCCCAACCTTTGCTTGAAGCATCAGAAAAAATTTCAATAACAAAGTCCTCTATTTTGATTGAATTTTGAGCTATTGGCAATATGTTTTGCCACCAATGAAAATCGGATATTAACTTCTCTGGTAGAATCATATTTTGGTCGTAATTTCCATTAGCTTTCTTTAAGGCTAGATATTTTTCTCTTTCAAATAACTTAGTGTATAAGTAGCCGTATCTAACCGCCGGACAAATTGAGATGAGAGTACCAATAAACTTAGCAAAATTTCGGATTTTTGCTTGTTTACTCTTAGAAAATATTTGAATCATCTTTAAAATTTTGTTTCGTTTATCGATAGGTAAACTAACTGTCATAGCGTGTGAGTCGTAGATAAATCCTAAATACTGAATTTTGTAATTTGGAATGAGTTTGCTTTTATTAAAATTAATAACAAAACCCAGGGACTGCAATACTTTGGTCGTAGCTTTGATATTCTCTATGCATTCTTGATAAGTTTTGCCTAACAGTAGAAAATCATCTAAGTAGAGTACAGACAAAAAACCTCTTTCTCTTAAGTGAGCAAGAATAGGTTTCATGACCTTTGTAAAAACATATGGCGCAATGTTTAGACCAAAACACATTACGTTAAATTGATAAATGACATTATTAAAGATAAATCTTAAGTACTTTCTATGAGTTTTTGAAATCGGGATTAGAAAATATGCATCCTTAAGATCGAGAGATGCCATAAAATAATTGCTTTCAATCAGTTTTATGACAGTTTTATGGTCTTCCAATTTAAAATGTAGCGTTGTAATAAATTTGTTTAAAGGTTTTAGGTTTATAATAAGTCTTTTTGTGCCATCTGTTTTAGGTCTTAGGAAAATTTTAGACAAAAATTGATTTTTACAAGGTTTGACTTGGCTTAGAGCCCCTAGCTTTAATAGCTTATCGATTTCAAGCATGACATCAACTTGCTCACTAGCCGAAAAACCTAAATTTTTTGGTATATACTTTTGTCTAGGTGTGTCATTAAAAAATAGCTTTAAACCTCTAATGTATTTTTAGTATGTTGTTATCTGAAGTGAACTGACACCAATGGTTGTAAAACTTTTTAGGCGCCCAACCGAGTTACTGACCTGAAGTTGGGTTTCTCTTACGCTCGCTTCTGTGGATAGGCTGGACGCTGTCGGGCTTTTGACACCTCGATCTGATCGTTTCGTGGATTGTAGTTCCTTCGAAATGTTTGCGGTTGTTGATGTCGTCGAAATTTTTGTTGAGCCTGTCTGGTTTGTTTGTACTGTCCACTTCGAGGATAAAGGCCCTGTACTCGAAGTGGACTTTTGTAGTTTAAATTTGTTTTAGAAAATACTGTTTTGTTTGTGGTGCTGTAACTTGATACAGGCTTACGTGACGAAGGACGTAAACCCTGACTAAAAAGTTTTAGTGTTTTTGCTGTATTGACCCGTTCATCTAATTTTTCACCAAAGATATAGTTGGTTATGGGGGCATCTTTTAGCGTCTCTTGAAAATCTTTACTTAAATTTAGTAATAAGAGTTCGCGTCGGGATCTTGACTCATAGTTGTGAATATTAACTAGTAGTCTGCAAGCATTGCTGAGTATTTCCACATTTTCTTTCTTTTCTCCTCCCCCTCCTTTTTTAATAGGTTGGAAAGAACATAAGCAAGGCCAGTTAGGCTTGCGCTAAGTTGTTGTTGAATACTAGCTAATCTTTCATCTCTTTTCACCACTTGATAATTTACAGCGTTTTTTACCTCTATATTAAGCAAAGGGGCTGTAAGGCCTTCAAAATTTTCCGGTGGTGGAAATTTTTCACAAGCTCCGATTTTTTTCTTCTGTTAAACCATTTTTTAAAATTAGATCCCACCTGGGCACAATTTCTTCATTGATGGGTGGTCCTAAGATAGAGGCTGAATTTGATGTCTCCCCTAGGAGTGCAATTATATCGTGGTTTTCGGGGTCTTGTAATAGAGGCGAAGTAGTCCGGGTGCTTTCTGCTACATTTTCTGTAATACAGAAGAAAAAGCTAAATCCGAGCACCACAACTCGTGATAATTTTATATTTATAATCATTAATCGGTCAATACCAGTCACTACAAGTATAGAGCTACCACAAGCTTTTGGCCATCACAAGCCAAATACCATTACTTGGCACCATACTAAAAAACTATCAGAAGATAATAATTTGTTAGCTACCACAAGCCATTATAATCAAAAAAGCTACCACAAGCTTTTGGCCACAAGCCAAATTCCATTACTTGGCACCATACTAAAAAACTATCAGAAGATAATAATTTGTTAGCTACCACAAGCCATTATAATCAAAAAAGCTACCACAAGCTTTTGGCCACAAGCCAAATTCCATTACTTGGTACCATACTAAAAAAGTATCAGAAGATAAATATTTGTTAGCTATCACAAGCCATTATAATCAAAAAAGCTACCACAAGCTTTTGGCCACCACAAACCAAATACCATTACTTGGTACCATGCGAAAAAACTATCACAAGTTAATAATTTGTAAGCTACCACAAGCCATTAAAATTAAAAAAGCTACCACAAGCTTTAGACCCTAATAGGCCATTGACACAACCTAGTACTATTGACTAGGAGCAACTAGTAACTACTACTACTGCCACCAGAAGCATTGTATTACTATTAAGGCTATTTTAGTAGAGCTTGTAAAATATCCTGAAGGTGTTGTAATTTTAATTTGTATTTATTTAATAATTTTTTGACAAGTTTTTGAGTAACAAAATAGCCACTACAAACTATAATGTTTTTTTTCACAAAGTTTACACATTATTTTATTAATAATTACATGCCACAACCAATAAAGTTATATAAAGCTAATAAAAATAAAATGAAATAGTCTATCGTATGTGGTTAACTTTAGATACAGCCAGTAACACGTAAATGTAAATAATACTATTTAAAATCAATGACCTTTTATCTTAATACACTATTTTATAATATAGAAGTAAACATTCAAAAGTATTATAGCTTAACGGCAAAGTTAAACTTACCATCTATGAAATTGTCGCCAAACTCATTGATCAGACTTGCACTGGGCGACTGTACGTCAGATTCTTGCGCCGCTGTTGGTATTTGCCCGGAATAGGATGGTGATAACACATTTTCACAAGTACTTTTATCACTGTTGTTTTGTGGTCTGGATTCTAATAGTTCTAGTCTTTTTTCAATTCTATAAATTCCTTTTGAAATTCGCTTTTCTCACGCGGCGACCGAGAACGGGCTCTTTTACGTTTTACCTCAGAATTAGAGCGAGACCGACGCCGTTTTTTATTTGTGTGTCTTGAGCGGGAGCGAGAGCGACTGTGATTGCGACGATGCTTGGGCATAATTTTTAAAAATTCCTGTGTACCGTCTCCTGCACGAAAAGAAAGACTGACGACGGGTACCAGGAAGTGGAGAGGTGACGAATTTTCTTTAAAACACGTGACCGTAAAGCACGAATGGAAGGAAACTACCAGTTGACCTATTTACGAAACGAGGCCCGAAATATAATAATAATTAAAAATAAAAAAATCGTAATTAAAAGTTAAAAATAATTTATTTCCATTGATTATGGTTTCTGGAATAACTTAAGGTTAACGTAAAAGAACAAATAAAAAAATATTTTTACAATTACGTAGAAAGAAAAGAGATTTTTAAAATAAAAGCGTTAAAAAGAACCGCCTTATGATATACAGGGAGATCCAAAATTACGAAAATGGTATTTTGCCAATATAAAAAAATGTATTATGAATATTTTTGTATGTACTTACTTATTTAAATACTATTACGTAATAGAAATTTTAATTTTTTGTTAAGTAAATCGTTACCCTTTGGATAATATTTACATGCATTTTAACTTAACTTAATAATGTTTGCATATGTGAAGATTATTTTAGTTAACACTTAATTTTCCCGAGTAATCATAAATGATAAAAAAATGTATAAAACTTACTTTTTAATGTTTTTGTATTAAGTTGTTTCCAAATATATTTTTCATTTTTTTTTTGCGATTTTGAACCACCCTGTATATCATATCATTTTCTTTAAAATCTGTTATTACTTTCACATAGTGATATGCAATTAGTCAAAGATCCGAATAAGAAGCGACCTTTCCCCATCTGTTGTCGTTTAAACACTCTTTTATATATTTGAAACAAAAAACCGCTATTGGTTGGCTAAAAAGTTATGGTAAAAAAATAAATAAAAAAAAACAACTTTTACCTTTTTAAGTATAGGTCCGAGTTGGGAGTATAATCTCAACTTTCAATTTTATTATCTTACAAAACAACCTTTAATTTTTTAACAAGTTCTTGATAAGCAGCTTCCCGTTTATTTCGGTCATGGTAATCCTTGTTTTTGATTTGCCATAGACATGGATAAGATTTATACATTTCAATAAATTCTTCAATGATTTTTTTGGTTCAGACCAGACATTCTTTTAACTTGCGTTGACTGTGTGCTGTGAAAAATGACAACCACCCCACACAGAGACTAAACAACAACTAAAGGTTGTCGTTTATGGCAATAACATGAAATTTCGTTGAAATCAACTAATAAAAATCATAAAAGTTATCAAGTCCACGTAGAGTCCAAAATGTGATTCACCCTCCTGTCGGCGCCTTTTTGCGCTGCTAGTAGGACAAAGCGGCGCAGTATAATAAAGGGGCTACACTGGTTTTGATAACGGCCCATTGTAAAAAGTCCAGGTACTAATATAATAATAAATATATAAAACGTTTACATGTCACGTAGCTCCACTTCTATGGGTAATTTTTGCCGTCGGTGGTAAACGGGGCGCAAGACCTTCGCAAAAGTTTTATTGAACAGGTAAATGGGGCGCAGGGATCTTGGGGTCGATAAAATCGTATAGGTAAACGGGGCGCAAATGTTTTCTTTAAAGTAAAGGTATCGAAATAAAATGTTGGTCTATTTTTAAAAATTTTATTAATTACGAAACATTTATTGCATCAAAAAATATTTACATTCTTTTGTTTACTGTCTTTTGAAAATGTAAAATTTTTGTAGGCTATTAAATCTTTTCCACTCACACTTTCAATTACTGATACCGACATTTTCTCACTATTAAAATCTTGAGTGGAAATCTTTTCGCACATCAATTCACTATTACAATGAGAACTGAACTGACTAAGTGGTATACAAATTATTAGTGTCAATTATAGGAATTCTTACCTGCCCTGACCCACACCCCCTCTCGGGAAGGGCTGGCGCCCCATTTACCTATGATATAAACGTAACCTTACAGGCGTGCAGGTAAAAGAGATATTTTCGCGCCCCGTTTACCTCCGTCCATTTTTGCCAATGCGTGGTAAGAAGACAGTCTAAAGAATTAAGGTGACACATTGTGCATATTAATTATGTTTACGTTTTGTTTTTATAAA
Source organism: Listronotus bonariensis (assembly GCA_014170235.1). Taxonomy (NCBI): domain Eukaryota; kingdom Metazoa; phylum Arthropoda; class Insecta; order Coleoptera; family Curculionidae; genus Listronotus; species Listronotus bonariensis. Next base: position 7,621 of record JACEGR010004552.1, read on the forward strand.
CCATTTTTTTAGGAAAACATTTAGGTTTAAAATAGTGGTCCCCCTCCCGCTTAACATATCAGAAATAAAGGTGTTTCGATATTGATTAAAGAGTTACTGAATTAAGTTGTCCGTTACTTTCTGATAGTACATTTCAAATTAAAAAGAAACAAATAGCTATATTTTCTAGCACTGTATTTATTGACATTTTGACTTCAGTCCTGAAGCTTTGCTAAATTTTCGGTTTGAAAATGTAGCAAGCAGTCGAAATATCAATAAATGCATTAATGAGAAAACAAAGTTATTTGTCTCATTTTAATTTGACTAAAGAAATTATGGTAACCATAGTCATACACACAAGCTTTTATTTAATGGGACACCTTGTATATTATTTATTTAATTTTAGTATTTTTATACATTTAAATTATATTTATAATCATTAAGTTATTAAATGGAGTTTACCTATAGTTTATTCTTTTAAAAAATTTAAAAAAAAACAACCCAAAAAATGTTTTGCATTGTTTAAAAAATTCTGTTGCCATAATCAATTACTATGTATTTTTCAATTACAAATAAACCAGTTCACCCTCGAGTTTACAAAGGATGCCGGCTTCGGTCGCCTTTTAAAATAAACAGGTTAAAAAAACTTTACGACTTCTACGGTCGACCTGCGTGTCTGTGGCCGGTACAAATAGGATATTTTTGATTTTTCTCAGGTCGCCTGAACAGGTTAAAAAACTGCACAATTTTGCCCACACACGCTCAGGTCTACCTGAATAAAAAACTGTGCAGGTCTACCGTGGGTATACCCACGGTAGACCGTGGTTACACCTGCATGTCTGTGGGGGCCCTTACGCATCCCATTTAACGTAGGTAAAAAAATAATGGGTAAGATTTTTTTGTACGAATCAGAAAAGAAAATGTGTTTTTTAATGCAATAAATTAAAAAATAATTATTAAGGTGGCAAAGAAAAAAACACTAAGGTGATAAATAGCCTATATTAAAATAGCAAAATATTTTAAACGTCTATAAAAGTAAAATTAGAATGTATTATATTTATTTGGGTTTTAACAACACAGGAAAAATATAATAAAATAAAATTAAACAAAATTTGTTTGTTTTTACTTTCTGTATTTCTAACACAGTAAACCATTAAATAAACAATTTTAAACTAAACTTGCAAATAATTTAAGTTAATGGTATTACATTTTAGTAAGACATACTTAGTAGGCCTCAATGTACTTATTCGGTGGTCTTTTTTGTTAAATTGATGAAAAGTCAAACTATTTATCAATTCCAACAAAAAATAATCGTCGTTTGGTGGCTATAACCGGTAGGATTAATCGGCTTTAATAAAGAGTACATTATTTGTTTAATTTTCTTTAAAATAAAGCCGTTTGCTTTGCGATATTTGTCAAAATAAAAAATAATGAAGTAATTAAATTTTATGTTTTAGGTCAAGTGCCCTCCAGCGGTATAAAAAAGAGCTTTTATCTTAAAATTTTTGAATTTGCAGAGTTTAATTCGTGTGCCAAATATTAACTAGATTGGTTGAAAAAAATGCAACATGGCGGCGAAAAACAAAAATAAAAATTGAACTTTTTGACCCCTGTAACATGGTAACCTGGGAGATTTTGACATGTTGTCAAACGTATTTTCTGAACACCCTGTATTAAAAAAAAACTTACCAATTCATATTCCTTTTCTATAAATTTTATATTTGTAATAAAGTTTTAATCTTTATACAAAAAAATATTATAAAAAAATAAATTCGATATTTTACTCCTGTCTTTAGCAAAATCTTATTTTCATTTTTGATTACTTCACTTCTTCATAAAAGCTTTAGCAAATGCTGCAAAACTGAACACTTTGAACGTTTTATTATAAAATCTAATGATGTGACAAAACTGTTCCCGAGAGGCTTGATATTAGTTTTTTCCGGGTTATATTTCATGAAAATGTATGCTGTGAACTTATGCGTTGCAGTGCCGCAGGGCAAAGTTAAAACAATCTGCCATCTGTAATATTACTTTAATCTTAAATTATAAATATCTACTACTAAAAAAAAACTATAATTATCTATGATGTCATAAAAATCTAAATATATTAAATATACCTATACAGGGTGGGCATTTAAAATCGAAACAAAGCTAATTCTGGTCAATTCAGGTCATTTAAGGTAAAATGGTCAGATATATAATTTTTTTTTGGGGAAACTCTTTTTACTAGTTCCTTAACTGCAACCCTCTAGCAGGTATGAGAACCCCAAAATCATAAATAGAAAGAGGGGTCAAGTAATACATTTTAAAGGTCTCTCGACCTTGATTACACCTGCCAAGTTTGCCTATTATTTCCGTTGATATGACAGCTTTAACATTCTTTAAAATAAGATATAACTTTAGGGGTAAGCCAACCCTAAAATTTAGGCATGAATCACACCCTCGCTTAATTGGTATTTTATTTTATTGATATTATTTAACCCATTTTTTTGTAGTTTAAAGTAGCTTGCTCTTACAGCTAAATAATTATTTAAAATTAAAAAATTAAAATCAAAATTTTGACAAGCTGTTATCATTAACGAAAATAATTGCAGATACTTAATTAAAACTTGGCACATGTGATCATGGTCGAGAGACCTTTAAAATAAGGTATTAGTCGACCTCTTTTTCTATTTATGATTTTGGGGTTGAGTCTTACCCCTTCTAGAGGGTTGCAGTTCCCCCTAAAGTCAAAAATTGACGTGCCCACCTCGTTTTTTTTAATGACCTGGAGTGCCCAGCATTATCTCTGTTTCAAATTTAATTGGCCACTCTGTATATTATTACTTTATTTGCCACATAAAATGGGGTTTGTAACAAAGGGATATAACGTGCGGATTTTTTTATTACTAAAGAGAAAATTTTAATAACATGTTTAAAAATAAATTAGTAGGGACTGGATTACATGCAACATTAAAGCCTAAAATATGCATGAAATAGCATAAAAAAGGATATGCAAAATTTAATGATAGGTTTGAAAAAAATCTTTTTCTTTTAATTAATTTCGGTATTGAATTTACATTTTTTTAACCAAAAAACGCTTACCCCAAAATATTAATGGGCAAAAAAATACTTTAGGGTAAAAAAATTAGCAGGACTCCAAGTGTTTTAATCGTTTATTTTTAAAAATCCTTTATTTTGCCAAACAAAAGGGTTTAAATATTTAAAAATTGTAAAATTTATAAATCCCATTTTTTAAAACTTATAACTGAAAACGACTTTTTACATTTAATGTTATATACATCTAATATTCTATTAGTTTAGCAAGTAAAATATAAACATTTTACATTTTTCTTCTTCAAAAATATGCTACTATTTTAAAATACTTTGTATTTAGGGTTAAAATTATATTTTTAGCACACTTTACTCCTTTAAGTTTTTTGTCATATTTTTTTTTAAGAAGGGGTGAACGCAAGAAAAAAATTACAATTGACAATTAATAAAAAAAAATCCCTATTTTTAAACGTTTTGCTGGTCATTGCACGTGGCTTAAATAAACAAAAAAACTAAAAACCATTTTTTTAAAGAGTACCATGCCTTACAAATTAATGAAAAGAAACTATTTATTTTTAAAAGTAATCTTTTCCTACCAAATTAATGACTTAGCTACCAAAGAAACAACAAAACGACCACAAACTCTTTAATAAGCCATTTTACTTTTTTTTTTTTTTTCACCCTTTCGGGGTCATCCCACCCAGGTCCGACGACCGCCCCCTAGGTGGTGCACTGCAGCCTGAAGGCTTATTGTACCTTGACCCCTACTCCTTCTCATTCACACACCATTCATTCCATAACTTGGTTGGTTGTTGCTCGGTCCGCATCCCCAAGCAGAAGCCATTTTACTTAGTTAGGAATTTAATTAATTATTTAGTTTATTGTTCGTCAATTTTAAACAGCATAATTTATTTGCAAAATTTCGAATTTATAATATTCCGTAAATTATCTGTAAAGTAAACAGTTAACAAAATAAGTTCAGCTTTACAAAATAGATTTTTTAAATAATATGATTACTATTAGTATTTAAAAACATTTTACTTTTAACCCTTAAATAAGCGTGTGCCTTTTATTACGTAAGTAGGCGCGTGGGGTTCAAGTATATCCCCAACCGTAAACATCAAAAAATCACTTTTCCTTTGATCCAAATTTAATTTTTAGCTAAAAGAATTTTTTCATTGTATGAATAATTACATGAAAAAGTTTTCCAGGAAAAAAATACTATTAAAACATTTAAATGTAATTTTAATTGAAGTCATTGTCATTATTTTTTAAAAGTTGATTATGAGACGGCAATGCAAGAAAGGCCAAAAACTGCATTTTATTTTTAACGCGGGTGTACTTTATACTTTGTCTAAGTTAACATAATTAAAATAAATTATATGAGCCCAAAAATGGGTATCGTAGTTAGACCCTTATTATTAGGATAAAAAAATGTATAATCATTTTCATTACATTAACATCTAACAGAATTTTCACATTTGGCCTGAAAAACATAGAGTGAAACTAAAAAGACGTAATTCGTCTTGAGAAATAATGCTTAAAATATTTATAATACCAAATGAAGTGAGAGTTTATTCTAAATCTGTTCCTTATTGTTGTCTGGGAGCTAGACACTGCTCACAAATTGTTTTCCTATGTTGTTCGCACATTGGCTGTTTATACTTGACACAAAAATGTGATGTCTTATTGTCTTTTGCCGAAAACAAATAATAAATCTGGTTAGATTTCCTGAACTTACCAAACGAGGTTTTAGTAAGGTACCTAGAAATATTTTTTCTAATTGACCCCTGGATTTCGAGATCGAAGCTGTATTCACTACGCGATCGGGGAGAAGTTCCAATATTTACAACCGTATATGTAATGGTAACATTTCTGACTTTTGAGAAGTTCGAAAGTGTCACTTATACTTTGAAATCATTAAAAAAAAGTTAAAAGCTTGAAAATAAGGTAAAAAAAACCGTAGCAACCGTCGCAAAAATCTTAAAGATTCTACAAAGCTGGGGGTCAATTTAATCCCCGCGCGCTTTCTTAAGAGGTAAAATAATTTGGCAAAAAAAAAAAAAACCTTTTATGAGCAACTATAATATTCAAATTATTAATTTACCTATTAAAATTTTCTTACACTCTAAAATTCTTTTATGTTTCTAAGGGTAAACTTTATCCCTTCGAAAATGCGACAAAATAAGATTAAACAACTTAATAGAGACAATTTTCTTTAAAAACGTGCACTAAATCCTTTCTAAACATGACAGTTTTGATCTTGAAAAGCACTTTTCGGAGCCAAACTTACACAAGAATGCACTTACTCTGTTAAACTTCTTTAATTAACTTGCTGCTGACACATAAATGTAAATTACATTTTACTTAAAAGTAATAGTTTCTTTAATCCAACAGTTTATATCTGTATAAGTAGCCTGCGAAGTTTAGATTATGCTAATCTTATTTTAAACTATTTTGCAGGTAGTTTTAAAAGTTTTCCTTTTAAAATTGATAGGCTTTTTTAATAAACAATTATTTTTTAACCTAAAATAAATACACATTTTAATTATAATTTAAAAAACTCGTAAAACCGTAGAGATGTGAAATACGTTAAAATGCCTATAAACTAAAAACCGATGATACATACTATCGCCTAACACATTAATTATTATAGTTATAACCTAATTAAAAAACTAATGTGTAATGTGTAGGAAAAGCGGTATACTGCTTGAGCAAGTAGTTTTGGTACATCGGCGAGTAGTAGAATAAGAAAACAAGCAGTATTAGTCACGCATGTTTACATGTCGGGGATTAGTTACATTGTCTCTTTCCCTTACATTGCCTATGTGGTATGTTATTTAGCTCAACCTGTATTTCTGAACGATGGCGATGGTGGAGTTTGCTGGGCAAGGATTTAGCCGAGTCAAGCTATCACTAAGAGTCTTTTCTTACGAGTTGCACATACTATTTTTTCTCCAAACAAAAAAATTATTAAATTTTTGTTTTAGATAGCATAAAATAATATATTTTTTAAATTTAATAAATACAGGATGTCCGCTAATTAATTGTACACAATAGAACCACAGGTTTCTTATGTCAAAATATAAAGATTTAACCAAACATACTTATATCCAAAAGTTGAAGGAAGATACAGGGTGTCGTAGTGGAAAAAAATAGTTTTAATAATTTTCTTGAAATGAGCTATTTAACTCTGATATTAGCTTTTATGTGTTAACTAGACAAAGCAAGCTACACTATTTAAATTTATCTAAGACGTCCCAACATTTTTCTGCTACTCTGTATACCATCCAAGTGAACTAGTTAACTCCCCTATGCCTTCTGCACAAAAAAGGTATATTTTGTAAGAATGGCTCTAAAAAACCGTTTTCAAGATATTTGCATTTAAGTGGTTTAGTGCAACCAAAAGTATATGGAAGAATACACAAAACCACTTAAATTCAAATATCTTAAAAAACAGGTGCTCAGAACCATTCTTACAAAGTATAAAGTTAGAATGTTTTAGAAACATTTAAATGGTGTAGTCAGTCCCCTTTGTTTTACACATAAAAATTATTATCAGATCTGAATAACTTATATCAAAAAACCCATAGATACCAAGTTTTATTAAAAATAAAATAAAATGTTTCAAAAATTATTGACATAATTTAAAAATATTTTTTTCACTTTGACACTCTGTGTCATTTTTGTTATCAATTTTTAATATAGGTATGTTTGGTTAAGTTTAAATATTTTGGCATTAGAAATCTAAAGTTTTTCTGTGTACCATTAATTAGCGGAAGGTCAGTATAAATATTTTAATAAATAAATTAATCTTGGTATAATACGTTACTATGGTATCACACTGTCTTATATTTACTTTGACAAAGGTAATCACTAAATATTGAAAATATAGAAAGTATAGGAAAAGGTAAGTGTCCGGAAAAAATATACCCGGCCATGGCTGAAAAAAGCTTAGCGACAGGGAAAAATATGCCTTGCCTTTTTTGGAAAAAGTAAATTTTTAGCAAAACCTTTTACCTATGGAAAAATGCATTTTGAAGGTAAAAAAAACTTATTGAAAATGTGTAGATTTTCGTCCAAACAATTTTTTTTTTTTAAATTAATTAAACAAAAATCTACCCATTTATACCATACATATAACATTGCCATGCTTCTAATATGCACTGATGGCGCTTGTCAAAGTTAATCAAAAGTACATGTCAATGTGATATTAACAAATTATATCAAAATCAAATATTTGTGATGTTTATATTAATCAAACTAAAAAAAAAGTTATGTCAACTAAATCGAAAATTAAATAATTATTTTGATTAAAGAAATATATTATGTGCATGTAGGAAAAGCCGGTCTATTAATAAAGCTCTATCATCGTCTGGAAGTATATCCCTTTTTCAATTTAACAAATTATAATAAATAAAATTATTTTATCAATGCGGTAGATAAGGGGGGTAATTACCCCTCCAGAAAAGCTGAAGAATATTTTAAGTGTTCCTATAAATAAAGGTTGTCAAGTAGAGTTTGTAAGTTGGGAGACCCTTTTCTTGGTTTTTTACGTTATTTAAAAGTGGGAACTTTTTCTTGCAAAATTTTGTTGTTTCATTTTTGATTCTGCCATTTAAAGAAGGTTTAAACATACTTCATCGGTTTTTATTAAAGCTTTCTTCCCTCCAGAAAATAAAATTTCTACACCACTGATAGATGGTATAATGTTGCTACGTGGTAAATATTATTATAAAATATTTTGCAAAAAGGATTGTTTAATTGTAATAGGTATCAACCACACAACTCAATGAATAATTTTTATGTTCCAAAGTAAAACCTTTTTAAAGGTAATATAATAGAATATTTACTTTACCATCTACCCTCACCGATATTTCGCCACAAAAGTAAGTAACTAATATTTAATTACTAACAAATAAATCGATCTCTTAATTGTAACACAGTTTTCGGAGCATTTTATATTCAAACATTAAATAGAAAGTAAATAAGAGCATGTCCAAGTAAATACATTTCTTTTGTTAAAATAAAATACTTAAGTTAATAGAAGGCAAAATTAAATAGAATCCTTATTACAAAAGTTTAATGACGTTTTTGCAAAATTTAACTTGCTTCTTGTCGTTATGCCCAGCTATGAGCACCTTGTATTCGACGGGATTAACTTTCTGTAACAAAAACCGCAAGTTTAAACATCAAACGACGTGGTTGTTAAAAGTTAAAATGAAAGCAAATTAAAAAGGGTAACCATCCTGTTTAAACTTTAGCCGTTTCAAGAACTTTTATAAGGAAAAATATAGGTTAATTTGGCAACTTTATTCACGTTTTCTATCAATTTAGGCTCTTTACTTCTTGTTGGGACAAGCTTCAGTGCTGTATTTTAAAAACAGGGTGTTTCACAACTTATCCTGACAAACTTTAAGGGCTAATTCTACAGTAAAAAATATGAAAAAAACTTCATATGAAATGTGTCCTAAACGCCTTAGTTTTTAAACTACGGGGTGTTAAAAATTCTAAACAAATCGTGTTTTTTTTAAATAACTTTTAAACCAATTTAGATATTTTTAAAAAATTTCGGGAAGGCAGCTTTTATGCACCTAAAGACATTTTATGGCGTACAAGGAAAAATATTTTTACCAGTGTCGTTCATGAGTGGTTTAAGGTAAATATTTTTTAAGAAAAAAATGATACGCCACTGCAATTTTCTAAAATAAAAATATTTTTAAAAATTCCCGTTTATTTTAACACAAATTTACTCTTTTAACTTTTTTTCATTTAATGCACGTAAATTAATAAAATCCTTTTCAGCATGGTCAAATCCCTATCTAAGTAAATAAAAGTATTCACGGTAATTTTTTACTGTAAAATTTGATATTATCCATACGAAATGACCGTGCCTAGAACCGGTCTTTATTTATTTACGCGAAACCCGTGCATCAAATAAAAAAAGTCAAAAAATTAAATTTGTTCCAAACCTAAGGGAATTTTAGAAATTACTTTTTTGGAAAAATTTGGTGAGGTACCTGTTTTTATTAAATAAATATTTAACTTATAACCTCTTATGGACGATAAAAATTATTTTTTTCCTGTATGCCATAAAATGTCTTTCGGTGCATAGGAGACGTTCCATCACTTTTTTTTGAATAACTAAATTGGTATAAAAGTTATTATAAAAAACACAATTAAAAAAAAGTAGTTTAAAAACTAAGACGTTAAGGGCATATTTTATATGAAGTTTTTTTCATATTTTTAGGGTAGAATTAGCCCTTAAAGTTGCGTAAAACACCCTGCATAATAAAAAAATATATCTACAGTATGTCTACAAATAAACCTTATCAAACCTGAAAAATATTAAAATTTTGTTATGAAGGAAAATAAAAACTTGGGACTATGGTAATTTAGCTAATAAAAATATTTGGTTACAATTTTTTAAACTAGTTAATTAAATGGCCTAAAAACTATTTAACATTTTTGACATTTTGTTAAATAAATTTTTACTGTTTGTGTTACTACATAAATTTTAAGTTACCCAAATAGTTTTCTTCTATAAAAAGTAAAATAATTTATTTATCAAGAAAACCCAATTTGTTTAGTTTGCACTTAATTTTCTCTAGTAACCATAAGCGATATTTAAAAATGTTTTCTTTTTGTTTATTACTTTTTAATGCTATTAAATCAAGTAGTTGATGACTATATTGTCTCGAACTTTTTATTTTTCAAAAGAATATTTTCAGGACAAGCAAGGTAAGTACAATTATCGACACACTGAATAATATGTTCTATATATATTTACATAGATTTATTTTGTAATAACCAGAAAACCTGCCTTTTAAAGTAAAAAAGAAACTTATTGAGCCAAAATAATGGGAAAATATGCGTGCGTTAGGTAAATGCTGGTACATGGTCCATTATTGGCAATTTAAGCGAATATTGGCCATACAATTTTTGCAAACCAGGTGACACAAGATGTTGTTACCCTCCCCTTTTTCCATTTTTTAAAAATACCTTTAAAACTCTGCAGTATAAAATGTATGTCATTTTTGTCATTATCGTAAAAATCACTTTCGGTTTAAACAAGTGTCTACTTTCTTTAACATACAGTGTGTCCAAGATAAGGATCCTAAGCATGGGAATCTCAGTACCTGTTGGAGATACAGCTTAGGTTAAATTAGGAAAAAGTTGTGTTTTTTAAAGTTTATTTCTATGCCGTTTAAAAACTTAAAACAATTTCATGGCCTGCTGAGATATGTGGCAAAAACGGAAATTTGACTATAACGATTTTATTTTTTTCCGACTTTATTTGAAGAGGTATAAAAAAATATATTATACTTTTTCATTGGCACTTTTAAGCTACTACATGACGATATTTTTAGATTTTATATCCGACGTTTCGTTTTCAAGAAACCATCATAAATTTTATTTTTTATATGGCTCGAAAAAAGTACACCCTGTACCCATTTTTTGTTACAAATTTAACAATATATCACATGCCATAGTTTTAATTTTAGTTAAAAGGAAAAATGCATTTTTTCAATTATTTAAAGGTATTTTTAAGTAGTCGTTGCAAACAAATGCTTTGACGTTAATACCTGTTACCAAGTCTGTAACATATTTTAATGTTATAATAAAATAGTAATTATCGTTATTACCCTGTTTGTCAAGTTGTTGTTTTTTAGAGCAATTGTTCTTATTGTTACTGTTGTATTTATTATTGTTTATTGGTGAATAGCGAATATCTATTGTAATAATATGGTCGAAAATGCCGGATGGCCATTATAGCCATGAAGAAAAGTTTGAAATGCTAACGTGCTACATTTTGTACCGCAAAAACAAATAAAGGTATTATTTCTGCATTTAAAGAATTATGGTAAATTAATGGACCTAGTATTTTAGTTTCTATAATTCCACACCACATATTAAACCCAAAACGTTCTTGATGTTTCGACGTTTTCTTAACACGCGGATTTTGTTAATCCTAGTAATGCGACGAGTTAAAGATACCATTTTTAGTGACCATACTTCGTCGGACCATATTTTTTTTTTGAAGAGAAATGTAAATTTTCTTCACACGTGCGTGTACACTACTCGCAAAAATATCGGCGGCGTTCAAAATCTCCTGGTTTAAGTCCTTAGCAAATCTTAAATTTATAGGGATGATATCTATTTTTACGCAAAAGAAATTAAGCTGTGGATTTGGCTACTTCTACATTTTGTTTAATTTGCCAAGTTAATATCTCAGGCTTCTCAACAACTGCTTGTATAACATTATTTTGGGTTTTTTTTTCTGAAGATTCCTATTTTTGAGATAAAACTGGTTTTTTAAATTACAAGCCAGCTGTAAGAAAATTGAATTACATGGCTGTTTTTTTCTAGATATGTATAAAAATACATTGCTGCTGTATTTACAGTATTTTGTGGTAACTTTTCTTCATGGCTATAATGACCACCCGGCATATTCGACGATAATAACACAATAGATATTACATACTCACCAATAAACAATAATAAAGACAACAGTAACAATAAGAACATCTTTAAACACAACAACTCGACAAACAGGGTACTAACGACAATTACTATTTTATCATGATATTAAATTATGTTACAGAAGCGGTACCAGGTATTAACGTCAAAGCATTTGTTTGCAAGTCCTACTTAAAAATACCTTTACAAAATAGAAAAATGCAATTTTTCTTTTAACTACCATTTAAAATATGATATGTGATACATCGTTAAATTTGTAATAAAAAATGGAATCAGATTGAGAGTGTACTTTTTTCGAGCCAAATAAAAAAATAAAGTTGATGATGGTTTCTTGAAAACGAAACGTCGGATATAAAATATAAAAATATCGTCATGTAGTAGCTAAAAAGTGCCAATGAAAAAGTGTAATAATTTTTTTATATCTCTTTAAATAAAGTCAGAAAAAAATAACATCGATATAGTCAAATTTTTGTTTTTGTCAAATATCTCAACAGGCCATGATAATTTTTCAAGTTTTTAAACGGCATGTAAATAAGCTTTAAAAACACAACTATTTCCTAATTTAATCTGAGCTGTATATCCAATAGGTACTGCGATTCCCATGCTTGGGATCCTTATCTTGGACACACTGTATATATTTCTTTACTTTATAAAATTATCTCTTAAATAATTTATTACAAAGAGTGTTTCTTTTCTAAATAGCAGCAAGAGACTACTATTTAAAGAAAGTTAGATACCGCCATTATTTCTGTCCTGTAACTTTTTTTGCTTAGCAGGCTGTTGAAACAAAAAAGGATCTGTTTTACTTTTATTAGCAGTGATGTTTTTTATTTTTCTTAATAAATCATGTACATTTCGTATTTTTAGTTTTTAATATAACTGAGATAAGAGAAAAGGTAAATTTGTCCAAACATTTTAAATGGAAACCCCTTGTTTTATTATTATTATTATTTTTTTAAATTCTGCACAAAAATCACTTTTTAATTACATCCCACGACATATTGTTTTTTGCAAGATGGCAACCATAGATCATTAGTTTTAAACCCCGTGATTCGGATGTGGTGAATAGTGTGTGGTAACCATTTTAAAATTTATCAGCACGCTGTGCCTGTAGTACATGAAGTATTTTGACAAAAATAATATAATATGTACGCTAGCGGTTTTTGTGAATTTTTATAAAACGGTTTTACTTAGCTTAACCTGTTTATTTATTTGTTATTGTTTATTTATTTGGGTAAAATTTAGTTAGTGGAATTTCACATCCTTACTGACGACAGATCAATCTGAAATTTGTCCAAGATGGCCGCCGATACAAAACGGCGGATTAAATATAAGTGGAGCCAAGCTAGGAAAGGTAGAGCCTGATTTAGTCCGATGCGCGTAATTTGCCGAAGATCAATTCACACCACTAAACACTACACGATATAACTATTGCCAGTGGCGGGTTAGATGCTTAATTAATTTTATGATAATTATTTCGGTTTTTTTTAATATTTATAAATTTTCTCGATTTATGTGTTAGGAAAAAGTGTTAATTAGGGTATGCAAATATTTTTTGGTAATTCTTTACAAACCGGACGCATCGCCGATTTTAATCAAATTTTGTATACACGGGTTTTTTGGGGCACTAATTACGAATCTAAAAGAACTTTTGGTCAAACACGTTTTGTTTCCGAGTTATTCATCAATCTTAAATAAAAAACTAACCTAAATAATACCAAATTTCCCCAAAGTAAAGTTTTTCGTTAACTTGGCACATATTATTTGATTTCCACCCTTTAAATACGTGGCGACGCCATGGCTAGTGTGATTAAAATGATTAAAAGTAAAGCTTTACAATTTTATAAAATAAATAAACAAATGTGTTTTAAAAGGTGAAAATCAAATATTGAGTACATATCATAAAAACTAAACGTGTACTACTAAAAATGTCTTTGGATTCGTGAGGAGCGCCCCAAAAAACCCCGTATATCAAATAACGGGAACTAGCTTGATCGCCTCCGAGTAGAAAAACGAAAGGTTCGGTACGCAGTTCTGGCATAGATTAAAAACGGTCCGCATTTCCGACGCACCGGAAAATAAATTTTATGACGTTGCCTAGACAACGGTAAAGCATGTCACTGCACAACTTAACTGCTAATTTAATGTACCCTTCCAAACTTGGTTCCACTTTACCGCAATACTACTGAAAAAAAAGTGACAGCGGAACTGTGGACCAAATTTTATCAGGTAGTTAAATGAAACGTAAAAAGGATTATATTTTGGTAAAATTGCGTATTAAATTTTATCAGGTAAAATCGAGATTCCGGGAATAAGTAATAAAACAGTATTGTGGGAGTATTTATAAATTTGTTTATTGATCTAACCAGGGCTTACCTAAATGCCTCCGAATAGGAAAGACGAAAAGTTCGGTACGCAATTCTGGTATAGATTAAAAATGGTCGGCAGTTCCGACGTACCGGAAATTTTGCGACGACACTGGAGCACTCCACCGAGCGCCTCATATTGTCGTTGCCCACACAACGGACAAAGTTTGCCACTGCGCAACTTAACTGGCCGCCATTTAATGTACCAATCCTAACTTGGGATCACTCTACTTAACAATAACCCTAATATAGGTGTTAAATAAAAGGTCTGGATTGGTGAAACAGAGCTCACTATAAAAAAATAAATTAAATCCAAGATGGTCGCTGCGACGAAATGGCCAATTACATATTTTTTCACAACTACGGGTATCAAATAAAAGGGCCTAATTGGTAAAATAGAGCTCACTATTAAAAAATACCGCTAAAAAATGGCGGATTAAATATTTTCGCTGGTTAATTCTGGTTAGTAAGGCATTAAATGAACTTAATAAAATGAGAAATATTACCTAAGGCAAAACTAAAAACTAAACAAATAAATAGTTTTAAAAAAGATCACTACGGGTAGGTACGGGGTAGTTGGCTGTGACGCCGAATTTTGTTGTCAAGGCCAACTAGAAGCCAAACTAAGCCGTAATTAAAAGCATTGTTAGAATAAATAAATTTTTAATTCTTAATATATTAAAAACTATAAATTTTTGGAATGGATATCCTTATACAAACTTATCCTTATTTTTGATGCTTAATAGGAAAATGAAAAATATATATAGGGGTTTTCATTAAAAAAAAAATGACTTTTAAGGTTTTTGTAGTATCAATTTTTAACTAGTATTTTTTGACCACTATGTATTTATAAGGTGTGAAAATATTGATACAGTCTACTAAAGAAGTTGTTACTTTACAAGGAACCCAACCCAAACTTATATTAAAGGCTTTTGTTTATAGAAGAAATAAATGGTTATGTAATGGCTTTCAAACGTCATTTTTGACATAAATTTTAAAATAGGTCAAAAACGGTTGGACTAAGGTATAGGACAATAATATATAGGGTATCCATTTAAAATAAGGAAGTTGACATTAACTTTCGGTATACCCAGAAGTGGTAGATATAATATAATATTTTACCAATGTTGTTGGGCTAATAGATTTAGTATGTAAATTATCTTAAAACAATATAATTTAATAAAAAATAAATTATAAAATATGTTGCAGTTAACTAGAATGCCACCTTTATAAATTAATTACGATACTGAACCAGACAGTTTCAGTTTGCCTGTGGTATAAAGTTTAAAGTTTCTACTCGACTTAATTAGGTTACACGTACCATAAACTAACTTTTAACTTTAAACAAAATTACTTGGAATTTGATAATAGATTTTTAATCTGTTATTAACATTTTTATAAATTACGTTCTGATTTTTATTTTTTGTTAAAAGTTTTTATTATTTAAGCAAAGTAGTGGACCGACATAAAATATAATTATTAATTTACTTATAAATAAATTATTTTATTTTAAAAGTTAATGAATAAACAAAAGATGGTTTGAATATTACACTAGTAAACAAAAAAAAGATTGTTAAATTTTATTTTATTAAAAAAATAATACAAAGTGCTTAGAACTAAATTCTAGCCTCAAAAACAAAGTTTGAATGCAAAAGCATGAATTTTGAAAAGTGTGAATTCGTCGTTTTTAAGAATTATATAGAAGTCTAAATGTACAATTTTATTAACTAAACTTTATTTGTTTAAGTCCTAACAAAACATTTTCTTTTTGGTTTTTTTGGCTACTAGAGCAAGCAATTTAAAAAATAGGTTTTCGCGAGTACACCTGTTGTTGCAACGGTTTATTTCTAAAAAGCTTTCCAATATTTTTTTAAACAAAAAACTATACAATATTTAGAAATGGTAAAATTTATTGATTCCTATCGTTTTCTACTTATAACTAAAGACAAGTTTTCATATTTTGTGCATAAACCTAAAAATTACCCTTTAATTTATTGATTTATTTTAAAGTTATTTACATTTATTATTTTATTAGTTCAGAAAGTAGAATGGTCAGTATACTATATCTTTATTTTAATTTTATCAAAATATATCGGGTGTACTGGCAAAAACCTATTTTTTAAAATGTTTGCTCTAGTTGTCATAAAAACAAACAAATATGTTGTATTTTAACTTAAAAAAATGTAGTTTAGTTAACAAAAGCTAGTTTGGTAAATAAAATGGTACATTTAAACTATGTTAAAAAAATTTTAACAAAATGGCGAATTCGCTTTTTCAAAATACATGCTTTAAAATTTGTATTCCAGGCAAAAGTAAATTTTAAGCTTTTTTTTCTCTCAAGTTTTTAAATATTTTATAACCAAACCAGCCAAAATTTACCAATTATGACAAATATAGTTTGGATAACAGAAATGTATTCGCGGTTAAACAGCACATGTGATTTAATCACTTATTTAAACAAAATTTATCCGAAAAATGGTGATTGCTGATTGGTTTATTTTCAATTGAGGGAAATAATCATATATTATAGTAGGGGAGCCTACGATGCTATATAGGGATTTACTCGAGCGTCAATGAAGAAAAAATGTTATATATTGTATACATTTTCATCGGTGGGAGAAGCGGCTATAGACTAAGTTTAAAAGTAGTTAAGTATGTCAAAAAAATATTGTTATTATTTCGACTTGTGGAAATCGTTCGGATCGTATCGGATTATATATTTTTCGTTACCCATTAATTATTTTCTTCAAAATCAGAAAAATCGCCTTGATCGAAACTGTTAAAATGACTTTTTGTAGCCCTCTGTTTCCTTTACGTCACTCTCAAATTGTCATATTAGTGGAATTTACAGTGTGGACCAATTTAAACTTGCACACTTTTAACTGATGATAACTTTTTATCTGTTGCGCCAACCCTTTGTTTTTTTACAGGGCTAATAGGTAGATATGTTTTTTTAGGTTTGTCAATTTTGGTCGAATAGATTAGGTCAGGACCAAACTTACGGTACTTTTTTCAAAATGATGCATTTAACTTCGTTGTAAAAGAAATCGAATTGATCTACAATTAGGCCAATACGTTTAATTTTATTTAGTTAACTGGTAAGTTGTGTCAGCATCCGACTTAGGAACCATGGTGACCTAACATTTTTGATATTCAAAGCACACATAAAAATCCCTGCTAAAATCGAGAGAAATGCATGCTTTTTGGGCGCATTGTTTATCAAGAATAATCATAATTTCTGAATTCTTAAATTATTGGCCAAAATTTACCAATTATGACAAATATAGTTTGGATAACAGAAATGTATTCGCGGTTAAACAGCACATGTGATTTAATCACTTATTTAAACAAAATTTATCCGAAAAATGGTGATTGCTGATTGGTTTATTTTCAATTGAGGGAAATAATCATATATTATAGTAGGGGAGCCTACGATGCTATATAGGGATTTACTCGAGCGTCAATGAAGAAAAAATGTTATATATTGTATACATTTTCATCGGTGGGAGAAGCGGCTATAGACTAAGTTTAAAAGTAGTTAAGTATGTCAAAAAATATTGTTATTATTTCGACTTGTGGAAATCGTTCGGATCGTATCGGATTATATATTTTTCGTTACCCATTAATTATTTTCTTCAAAATCAGAAAAATCGCCTTGATCGAAACTGTTAAAATGACTTTTTGTAGCCCTCTGTTTCCTTTACGTCACTCTAAAATTGTCATATTAGTGGAATTTACAGTGTGGACCAATTTAAACTTGCACACTTTTAACTGATGATAACTTTTTATCTGTTGCGCCAACCCTTTGTTTTTTTTTACAGGGCTAATAGGTAGATATGTTTTTTTAGGTTTTGTCAATTTTGGTCGAATAGATTAGGTCAGGACCAAACTTACGGTACTTTTTTCAAAATGATGCATTTAACTTCGTTGTAAAAGAAATCGAATTGATCTACAATTAGGCCAATACGTTTAATTTTATTTAGTTAACTGGTAAGTTGTGTCAGCATCCGACTTAGGAACCATGGTGACCTAACATTTTTGATATTCAAAGCACACATAAAAATCCCTGCTAAAATCGAGAGAAATGCATGCTTTTTGGGCGCATTGTTTATCAAGAATAATCATAATTTCTGAATTCTTAAATTATTGACAGAATTGCTTTTACGGAATTATTTTCCATAGTTTGTCTACAAGAAAAACGTATTAGCTCAATTGGAGCTAAATCCGATTAATTTTACAACAAAGTAAATACAGTATTTTGGAAAAAGTCCCGTAAGTCAGGTCCTGACTAAATCTGTTTGACCAATATTGGCAAAACTAAAGAAAACACATCTACCCATTAGCACTGTAAAAATAGAAAAGATAGGCGTAACAAATAAGAAGTTACTGTTACTTTAAAAGTGTCCAAGTTTAATTTAGCCCCCTGTACACTGTTTAATATGTAAATAAGTCACCCTATCTAAATCTGACGCGCATGACAATTTTTAATAGATATATTTTTGTTTTTATGATCGGCCCTGTATACAGGGCTCATTTTTGGTAAAGGTAATAAACCAGGTACAAGGTATCAGTGCCGTTTCTGGGTTTTGTGTCACCCCGTGCAGAAAGAGGAAATGCCGCCCCCACAGGTTCAAAAATTTTTAAAGGGCAAAAAAAAGGTCCACACTCTTTTAATGCCGCGGCCCACTGGTTCATAAATTTACAAAAAAAAGTTTTCTTTGCCGAAATGCCGCAAATAAGCCCTTTACTTCCCAAAATGCCGCCCCGTAATTTGTGTCGCCCCGTGCAAGTGCACCTGCTGAACCCCGCCAGGAACGGCCCTGCCGCGCTGTAGTAAACCCCGAAATCCCCTCTTGGGCTTCCCTACCATTATATCAGAAGACCTATACTGCAGTCCAACGGAAAAACACCGTATGTGTATATTATAAGCCTGTTCACATACGGTGTTGTTTTTCCGTTGGACGGCAGTATAAATTAAATCAATTTAAGTACCCCACAATATTTTAAGAAAGGCTTTTCTTGGAAAATAGTTGAATGTACAATAATTTAATAAAAACAAGAAACAAGTGTTTTTATTTAAAAAATCAAAAACTCAAGACGCGAAGCGGTCAGAAGTTTTTCTAAAATTATTGTTCATAAAACTATTTGCCATGCCAATCTTTTAAACAATATTTGGGTAGTTTAATCAATTTAAATGTGTAGGTCGAGTGGTATACGGCTAGATTATTTTCTGATAATAAAGTTTGACATTTTCTTTTAATTTTAACAACTAGTTTGGATGACAGAAATTTATTCGCGGTTAAACAGCGCATGTGGTTTAATCACTTATCTAAAAAAAATATCAAAAAATGGTGGTTTCTTATTGGCCTATTTTCTATTGAGGGAAATAATTGCAGGTAAACAGTAAAGTCTAAGATTCCAATACGAAGCGACCTGCGCCCATCAGTTTACTGGATAAAAACCATTTTATATAAAAAAGTAAATAGTATTTGAACAAAGGTATTGCCACAGGGTTGTTAAAAAATTATGGTTGACACGGTCTGAAGCTAAATACCCGTAGAGTTTAAAACAAATGAATAGGGTAACATATAGAGTTTGGATAAGGCCACAGTATAAAATTATTTTAGTCTATACAGGGTGTCTTAAAAAATTTTGACGTATCAAAGTTATATATATTTTTTAAATGGAACACCCTATATTTTACACGGTTTTAGATATTACATTTAAAATAACTTAAGTTTGCTAATAGTACCAAGTGTCTAATTTTCTTCATTTTTATGATTTACATAGGATTTTTTTCAAAATGCAGGAGTACAATTAAATTCATTTATTTTAACACAATAAACTCTTTACACTTCAAAATATTTACAATATGTGGAAAAGTCTTTCATATCATATGTAGGTCATATCGATGTAGGTCAATGTTGTACAGGGTGTTCAAGTAATAATTTCAATTTTTAGCATTGATCACCCTGTACAACATTTGACCTCGATATGACCTAGGTATAATATGGCGAACTTTTTCTAATCTTGTAATACATTTAAAAGTTTTTATATAAAGAGTTTATAGTGTTGAAATAAAATCTACAATTTAAAAAAATTAAATATCACAAAAATAAAAGAAAATTACACTTAGTATGTGTTATTAACAAACTTGAGTTATTTTTTTATGTAAAATCTAAAATCGTCATAAAATTTAGGGTGTTCCATTTAAAAAGTATAACTCTGATACGTCACACTTTTTTGAGATACCCTGTATAGGCGAAAATAATTTCAAATCGTGGCCTTATCCGACCTTTATACGTTCCCCTATATACTTTTTTTATAAATATGGTGGGTCACCCTGTATTTAAATAAAAACATTTCAACATTGTATATTGGAAATTTTCATCAGCTTTTACTCTTAATGATAGTACGAATATATTACTAAATTTTTTCTTTGTAAATAAAGCCGTGGGAAACTGTTAAAATTCAAAATTTTGAAAAATTATTATAAATATGTAATTTTTATTCCCAAATATTAAGCAAATTTTTAAATAATAAATAACAATATAACGCAGGAAAAGATAATTTTTAAAGTAATAATATAAATTTTTGTGTATCCAGTTTTTATTAAAAAGAAATATGTACAAATTACATTGTTGGTATTTATTAAAATAAATATTATTTAGGGTCCTAAGCAGTCGAATAATTCCTTACATTAACATCCCTTAAAAGGTCGGTGCAATTAATTTAAATTAAATATTTAAAAATATTTACCAGTTGAATAAAAAAATTTCTGTTAAAAAAAACATTTATGTTAAAATAATTTAACCAAAATAAACTTATTATTGATTTTAACAGTTATTTCTTAATTTAGTACTTTTAAACTTAATATTGTTGGGTAAAATTGACGTTAGCAAAAAAAGTTTATTTAAACAATATATTTTTTGGCATATACGTCCATAACTGACAAAAAATAAAAATTAATTACCTATTATTTTGAACTACCGTTTCACCAAATGTCTATATGCATATTTGCAAATACTGTAGGTCAATAATACTGAATTGTATTGTTAATAGAGGCTGCGCTTATAATTGTCATCATAAAATGGCCATTCGATGGGAAAACAATATAGGAACGCTGTTTTAGACGCCCCTGGGTGCTAATTTATAACCACTTCAAACATTATAATTTCAATAGAACTTTATTACCAATAAAATTACTGATATTGACCCATTTTTTTTAATTTCTAGAGAAAATGTTTTTCTTTATAAAATTTTTTGCTTGTTAAAAATATGATGTAAGAAGAGAAAAAGTTGATTTTGTTTATAGGGCTTGCAAAAACTTGAAAAACATTTTTTTTACCAAAAGTAAACTACATTTATTTAAAATTTTTAAGCAAGACTTTGGTTGATAACCTAACCTACACGTCATCACATGTCATTTAAAAAAGTTTACATTTTACAAAGCAGTCCGTGTAAAACCATGTTGCGCAATGTCATTTCATAATTGACTACTCAAAATTTAAAATGTATTATTTACTTTATTTTACACAAATAAATAGATATTAAGCGAAAAAATCCTTAAAATTTGTACCAATTATGTAAATATAAAACAATAAAGTGGTGTTGTGTGGTGTACTTGATATTTGTATTGGTAAATATTTCCAATTTCAATAAAAACAAAGGTGGAAAAAAGGAAATAAGAATAAAAACTTTAATCACCAGGTAATCTTTCAATACTTGGAGTAGATTTAGGCAATTTTAATTACTCTTGGGAGATTATACAGTGCAAATTTACTTTAAATAATTTAACTTTGTATTCTAACTAAGTATAGGTCAAGAAATAATATTTTTAAATCTTCCAATGACTTTAGACTTTTTAATTTACTTAAAATTTTGTATTGAAAATTAAGTTTTGTAAGATTAAAAGTAAAAATAATTAAACTAAAATTTATTAAACTCCATAATTTGGCAGAAACGCCTCGATCATATGCGTTAACAGCTAAAAAACTTTGTGGTGTAGGAATTTGGGAAAAGTATGAGTTGAAAACGTAAAATATAAAAGTTTTAAGGTCATTTTATTATTAAATTTTAAAATAATTAATTTTTGATAACTCCAAAATCAGTTTCATAAAACTTTTTGATACCCATGCAACATTAATGAAGTAATTCCAAATGCCATTCTAAATACATTTTTTAAATAATATTTTGCCTAAAAATAAAAATTAAAGGTAAATACTCTGAAAAAAAATGTTTTTAAAGTTTTTTTGTAACCTGTACCCAAAATTAATATTTGTCTTCGTAAATAATATATTTTTTTTTAAGATTAAATTTTTATGAAGAATAACTTTTTCTCGATTTTCTTTGATCCATTTGTCCTCTTGTAAACCCTCTTCGTGGACAGTCTGTACAAATTAAATTGTTATATAGCTAAAACAATATCTTTTACAAAGTCTCTATTAAATGTGGTCAAAATCGACCTGAGACCTTTATACATTCATATCTGTTGTTTAATAATATTTAAATAGTAATATTTTATATTGAAAAAGTAATATTTTAGTAAATTTAGGCATATTAAAGCTACCATTAAAATATTGTTTGCTCAATGCCTTAGGGTTTCCTAAAAAAGTTTTCACTGTTAGTCTTAGAACGGTTTTTTTTAAATGAATTTAAAGTTAAAGGCTAGTTTTGAACCACCCAGTATACATGAATTGATAATAAAAAAATCAATCAAAAATAAAGATCAGCATGTCCAAGCGTTTTTTCAAAAAATAAAACCCTAAATTTTAAACGAATTTGTTCCAGTACAAATTTTGCAAGAACTTGATAGTAAATTTTTCGATAACTGTTGAATTTGAGTATAGGACGCAGCACATAAAATATATCTAAGTACAATTTGGCGCAGAATTTAAAAATGTAAATTGGTAGCCACAACTTAATATTGGGTCTCTCTGCATACATGAATTTCCCACGAAGAAACTGCAGTAAGAAATTAAAGATCGACGGCATTTTTCAAAAAATAAAACCATTGAATTTAAAGAGAATTAAATAAAATTTTTGCCAATGCGTGGAAAGGAGACTAGCAAAAACAATGAGAGACCGACCCGTCATCTAATCTGAGACAAATTTTCTTGCTAAGCGTATTCGTCTCAGTGGTTTAAACCGTATTCGAAAATGACAAGATAATTAAAAGAAAATGTAGGTTCCCAAACCGTTGCATCACAGCCCAACAAATTTTTAGGTTATGACTATGATTTTTATTTTTTAGGGTTAATATGTACGTTAGTTTACACCCAATATAAAAAAATTCACTTGCCATGTAAAAAGATCACAAGAAATGACCGAAAAAACGTTTTTAATGAGTACAATTCATACGCCCGCCCGACAGAGATAAGTATATTGTTTTTAAACCATTGTCCGGGATGTACTCAAACACGGGTAAATACACGACGCACATGACGTCACCGTTAAACAAGAAAATGTAATGTTTTTAAAATGTTTTAAACCGTATTAACAACAAAAAATGGCTCTAATTTCTAATGTTTATATGCAGGAATTCTTTGTCTTATCCTAACCTGCTTGTGCTTAACACACTGGAAGTCAATTAAACGTAATTAAGCTGAAACGACGTGTAAAAATCTCCATTAGGTCTAATTTAGGACATTCACGATACAAACGTACTCTGTGGACTATCCTAATATTAAATAGTTTTTTTAGTAAAAAATTTATCATGCCAATTAAGGCTCTTACCATATTTTTTGTTACATAACAAAATAAAATGGATATACCTTTTTACTTTATGTGGATACAAATAAAAAATAGGGTAAAAAAAGGAAATGTTAATAAAATATTTTTAAAAGAAAAAGCAACCAGCCCAATTGTTATGATTTTTACTAATAATTGGCTTTCAGAAACGTAGCCTAGTAAATATGTAGGTACTGGTTTTGTTTTAACTAAATAAAGTACAAAAAGCCTTGTTAAGCGGCAAACAAAAAATATTTCCGGAAAAGTCGTGTTGAAGAAGAGTAACTATTGTGCCGAGAGCAAAACATAAACATAAAGTCCAATTAAAACGTGGATTACAAGGGAGGATTTGTTGTGTTATCAACATAATTAGGTTTATCTTTAGTTGGCACGATGTCGGTATCTCCAGTGGTGGCGCATAGTAATAAGATTGGTATTAGCTGAGGATTAACCTAGCTTATTATACAGGGTTCCCCATAATAGGCTACCCATTTTAATTACCAAACAATTTTTTTATTATACTAAATTACAGCTAACTCTTTGGAATTTATAAAAACTTATAAATACGTATCTAATTTATTTCTAACTTTTAAAAATCACGCCTTTTAAATGACATTCACCAACTTCAACACATTATTCAATATTAAATAAAAAGGTCCACCGACTTAACGGCACACGATTTTTTCAAGCCAAAGTTTTTGCGAGTCGTCCAGGTACAATCAAAGAAATCAAGGTCAAAATTCGTGAAGAAGTTGAAGGAATAAACAAAGGTTTGCCACGTCATGTAATGAACCACTTTTTATCCAATCTTAAAAATGTTTTGAAGTTGGCTGAGCTCACTTAAAAGACGTAATATTTAAAAGTAAAAATTAAGTTAGTCAAATATTTATAACTCAAACCCAAAATGGTTAGCCTATTATTATTAGTATAGTTATCTTGATTACAAGTAAACTTTAGGTGGTACGTTATTACTTACTTGTGCTTTAAAGCTTAGTAGACTGTCCCGATGATGAATGTACAACATTAGGTACAACAAAAATATTTAATTATTTGTCTTAACATTTTATGTTTCACGTAATAAAGAACTTGTTTAACAATATAACTTTGTTAATGGAATTTCTTATTGCGGGAACCATTTATAAATAAAACTTTTATAAATACAGGGTGTCTCAACTTAAGTGGCGACGACAAATTTAGCAGAATTTATCGAAAAACATTATAAACAGTGAATCTCTGACTTTGATAGCAAAGTAATCAAAAAGTATTCTGCAGTAAGAAAAATAAGCTTTAAATACATTTTATTATTATTATTTATGCTTGTCCCCTCTTATTGAAAAATGTTACAAGCCTC
Source organism: Listronotus bonariensis (assembly GCA_014170235.1). Taxonomy (NCBI): domain Eukaryota; kingdom Metazoa; phylum Arthropoda; class Insecta; order Coleoptera; family Curculionidae; genus Listronotus; species Listronotus bonariensis. Next base: position 32,560 of record JACEGR010004552.1, read on the forward strand.
CATCTGTTTTATTTAAGCAAGAAGGCAAATAGTGTATTTTCATTTTTAAATTCTATTTGCCTAAGCAATTTTTAGACAAATGGAAATAGAAATATTTTTATTTGTCATGGTTGATTCTGGTTAGTTAAAAAAATAAATAACCAGAACTAACCATGACCGCCCCAATGTGACAGTTTTGCATGACCGTCTATAGCACTTTAAACCAATCGAATTACACGTGCTTTTGCTTTTTACTGTAGTCTGCAAAACACACTGTACGCCTAATATGTTACAGTCATTTGCCTAACAAAGACCACGGCAAATGCCATTTACCTAGCAAATTACTTTTGAATAAAAATTATTTTTATGAACCTATTTGCCCAGGCAAAAAGCATTTGCCTAGAAAGAAGCCATTGGCCTAAAGTAACCATTTGACTGCGACCTACATACATAAAATAATAGACTTATCTTGACAAAAATGCTTTTTATATATTTAAGGGGACATGAAAAGTACTTTGGAATTTTTACGGATTATTCTTCACTTTTCTATATTATTGTGACTCCGGGCTCGGTGCGGCTTCGGTGCGTTTATGTGTGGCCAGACCTTTACTCTTACCTATATACTACTTAGAGAAAAAAATGAATATATTGTACCACACATGTTGCCAAGCTAACAGTATGACTTTGTAAATTTTTGGTATTTAAATATATTGGTGCTAAAGTCCAAAGCATCTTAACGTCGCTATCAGAATTTTAAACATTCCTGACCACATATTTTGGGCCAAAAACCGGACAAGTCCAAAACATATTAACGTCACTATGAAAATTTTGGACATAGTCGACAACACAGTTTGGACCAAAAAGCGGACAAGTTCGGCATGGTGTGATTTTTGCACTAAACGCTTAAATTATTATCTATGGCGTGGATATACCACGCGGAAAACATCTGCTGCAAACTAGCAGTTGACTGTATAGTTTAACCTTTAGGTTTGCTATTTCAAATTGAATTCTGCGAGACGATGGTTCTTCCAGCATATAGCAAATTTTCTACTCAAAACACTGAGAGCATTTTCTATTACTAAATACAAAAAAGATGCAGTTTCTTTTAATTAAATTGAACGAATTAAAATTTCAGATTTAGTAGAGAAATAGGATTCAAAAGTTGATAATATTTTGGATAAAAATACTGAAATCTTAAAAATATCGGAAATTCAGAAGAACCCACCTATGACTCGGACTTGAATGCGATAACTATGAAATTGTGTTTTTATATTTAATAAAAATGTAATTTTATACCTTTTTGTGGCTCATTTGGGACAAAACCCGTACAAGTCCATTTTTTTTAAAGACTCCTAATAAACCAAATAGTTGAGTCTATAAGAACTGTAAATACAAGAAAGAAACATATTTTTGTTTATAATAATTATACCTTATAAGCTCTACAGTTGTCTTTGAATTTCCAACAACTTTAAAATATGGACTTGTCCGGTTTTTCCCCAAAGTCTTTATTTGTGCGTTTTTTATATAACATAAACATTATTTCTCTATAAAATAAACTAAATAAAAATTCCTAATTTTTTTACTTGAGTTAAGCAACGCTCTCTTTATTTTATGGTGAGTCTGGAAATTTTAAATCATCTTGTTAGAACTTTGTGGCAGCCTCTGAGCCAAAGAAAAAAACCCAATAATATAATTTATTACATTTCATGTTTAAAACCAATAGTTAGGTTATGATATGTATTTTTTGTATTTTTAAAAAGTAAACAAAGGTACATTATTTAAGGACGTGTTTGGCAAACCGCAGTTTTTGACAAAATCAATAAAACCGAGTTATGTATGGGATATTATATTTTAAATAGTGTTCCATCCGACAAACCACACAGGGGTTTTTCGTATAGTCTTTTTAAAGAAATAAAAGCGTTTGGTTACGCCAAATGTGGTCTTTCGAATGAAACACTATCTAAAATATAATAATCCCATATATAACTCGGTTTTGTTGATTTTGTCAAAAACTGTGGTTTGCAGGTCCCTCCTTATTTATGCATCAGTTTTGATATAAATTAATAAAAGCAGGTATACGACCTTCACAGCTTCAAAACTTATAATACGATACCGTAGTCATGCTAACTAAGTAATTTTACGTCCCCATTTAATTAATTAAAGAGACAATTCGTTTAGTTAATTAAGCAACATTTGCTATCAGAGCTTGTCAGAAAATATGAAATGGGTGTAAGTACAAAAGTCACTTTGAGCAATGTAGGAAACAATATAAAGGGTACAATGGACACTTTCTAAAAGTTAGGTTGCTTTTAATACATTTTTATTTGAAAAGTTACAAATTTTAGTGGTAACCTACAGTGAGGGAACATACAAGGTGCAAAAAATAAATAAATAAATAAATAAATAAATAGATCTTTATTTAAAATAAAACAAATTACACAACACCAAAGAAACTGTATAGAATGAATAAATAGACATTTTTTTTCGCCCTTCTGGGTCTTCCACATAGGTTTGACTACTCCCTTCCTAGGTGGTGCGCTGTAGCCCTGGAAGATAATTTTGCCTTGACCTTTTTCTTTCTCTCATAAATAGTTGTTGGTCGGTCCGTCCAGAACAGGTCTGACCCTTAAGCACCTATTATGCCGGCCGCCTGGTCACCCATCTAAGTTATGGCGAAACTCAACGTTGTTTAACTTTGGTGATCGTCGTTGCCGATCTCACCGGTAAAGCAACTAGCGAGTCAAAAATAGTGTTATTACTGAATCTAGAAATTTTAGTTTTATTAGTAAACTTAAAAAAAAGAATTAAAAAAATGCAAAATGGAATATAAAAAGCATTGCTACAAAAAAAAAAAAACAAGGAAAGGTTTATTCTAATAGAAAAAAGTTACAAATACACAATACCTAAAAACAAAAAAATTAACACTCTATTGTTTGAAATTATAAAAAATAACTTTATATTATTTAAAAAAGCTACAAATTAAAGTTGATGTCAAACACGCAATTTTAAGTATAGTAAGAACATTTTAAAAGCGCAAATTCGGTACCCTTTGAAAATAATACAAAAAAACATAAAAAGGCCGCCTGCAATCGGACTATTTTATACAAAGGCGCCGCTATCCTTTACAGCGACGCGCCGATACACTATGGGATAGAAATCCATTATTTTGGCCAAAAAGCAACTTTGAAATTTTAATGGCTAATAACGCAAAATTATAAAAGGATATGGCGACTTCTATTGGGGTAATAGGAAACTTGAAAATGTATTTTAAGTAAACATAAATATACAACATTTAATCTACTTAGTGTATTATTAGCCTTGTTTACTAAAAAAGTAAAAGAGTTTAAATAATAAGAGCTATTGTTGTGTTTCCGATGCAGTCTCGGAAGTCTCGCTACTTTTGTCAAAGATTTTTTTACCTTTTTCTTTATCAGTTTTTGTACTTACAATTGCCTTCCTACTTTTTGCTACTTCTGAGTGTAACGACAGATACAAGATTTTTTTATAATTTACAAGGTTTTCCATTTTAAAATTGAATATGTTTTGTCATACACTGTATATCCTAAAAGATAAAAGCATTCTGATGAAAGATATGGATTCTACAGAATCTACCCAACGAAACAGTGTTTTTTATTTATTTTATACGTTAAAAAATAAAAAAGTTGGGAAGATGTATCACTATTACGCTTCTAAGAATAATTTAAAATTATTTTTCAGATTTGGATGGTCATATTTCCGAAACTAATTGAGATAGACACATCAAATGGAGTATTTTTTAAAGCATTTTAAAAGATTGCTTTGGTGGTAATATAATATTCAGGGTATTCCATTTAAAAAAATCATACCTATTGTCGTACCCTGTATATCATATTAGATAATAATCATCGGAATACTAATTAGAATACTACCGAATTAACCAAACAAGCTAACATTTTAGTTTATTTTGTACAATAAAAAATAATAATTTTAAGGGGGTGTAAATTTATAATAACATATAATAAGTTTTAGGTTTTCAAAAAGCATTTGTAATAATTTACAATATTTTTCCAGTAAAAAGCATCTCATTTTAAGTAAGATTAGTAAGTTTCAGAATTTTGACCAAAAAAATTAACTTCTATGCCATAGTGCGATGACCAGCTGCATCAACCGGCATATCATAAAAGAAATATAGCAAAGGCGGCCGCGAAGACAAGCATGCCGATTTATTTGCTTTAAACTTTTTGTGATTTTTTTCTTATCAAAGAACACCGATTTTTACATTTTTAAACAGTTCCTTCTATAATACATAAATATTTTTAAACAATAAATAACCCTATTAAAAAAAAATAAATAAAACAAATTTTATTTATCTTCTATTTTTACCTTTTTAGTTAGTTTGATTTATTTTATAAAAATTGGTTTTATTTTGTTTCAGGTTTATTTTTTCGTTTTTAGTTCATTAAAATTGTTGGTATTAGTATTATTTGGTAAACATATACTAAACACTATTAGTACCCTTTCTTCTCACGTAAACGGTCCGCGCAAAGCGTGCAATGCTGCCTCTAATAGGTATATTATTTAAGTACTTAAGTATATGCAACTTTAAATACTGATAAATTATTGTTTTATAAAGTTCTGCATGGTCTTAAACCTAAATTGAAACCATCAGATATCTTATTGTTTTAGTCATCTACAAGGTTTGGTCAAAAATGTAATTTTTGCTCAAGGGTAAAGAACCTATAATCTAATATCTAAAAATGTTATTAGGAAAAGGTGTTTAAAATTAAAAATAAATAATAGTTTAAAACAACTAAAAAACACGCTTTTATATGCAACCGAACTAAAAATTAGAAAATAATTTTTCATTACAAAGAGTTTGTCACTTCAGAGTAAAAAGCGTGGGGTGCTTAATATATTAAATGTTATAATTATTCTATTTGCCAATATCTATGAGGGAAAGAAGTTATGAAAAAATAGTAAAATGCACCCACGCTTTTTACTCTGAAGTGACAAACTCTTTGTAATGAAAAATTATTTTCTAATTTTTAGTTCGGTTGCATATAAAAGCGTGTTTTTAAATTTTTAAAACTATTATTTATTTTCATTTTTAGTTCGATATATCAATTAGTTTTTTAAAAATAAATGCTCTAGTTTATTCACTAAAAAATCCTTCGCCATTTTGACAAGAGTAGTATTAGGACACTTATTTATCCTGGCGGTCCTAATCAGGATAACGGGATACTGTTTTTAAATTATTGCATTGTCATCGGTCCTTGATACGTGTGCAAAGTTTCAAAGAATTTGAATCGCTGGAAGTTGGTAAAAATTAGGCTCAAAGATTCCGTTACATAGGTAGTTACAACCCAAGCTAATAAAAGCGTGTTAAAAATTACTTTTAAATAGGCGATTTTGCTTATTTACAATTTTTTTGCAATAATGATAAAAATTTAGGTTTGTACATTAGATTATTAAATTTCCTAATTATAAACTTTGTAAGACAATTTAAAATACATTTTTTTATTTTTTGTTTTTAAAATAAGAAGAATGCACAATGCACTAATGTACAGTCTTAAATTTTCTTGATTATCGCACAAAACAAAATGTAATGTAAAAGTAATTTTAAATTCTAAACATTTTTCTCCATAATAATTTTAGATATTAGCCAATATACTGGTAGTTTACTTTTAAGCAAAAAGTACTTTTGATCAAACCTCGTAGACGTCTAATACAATTTGTTATCTGAAGGTTGCAATTTACGTTTTGGACTATGCAGAACGTTTTATAAAATATAAATATTTTTCGTTAAGTTAATAATAAAAAAGAAAAATTTTCAAATAAAATTATATCCGAAAATGCTTATTTTTTGAGCGCAAGAAGGCTTTAAAATTCAGTACACTGGTAAAAAATTGTAACATTAAATAATTCCACAAGGTGTAAGAAAATTTGGGCAAAATACACATACATTTGACTCTTTTCTTTGTAAGGCCTAAGCCTATAAAACTTTTTGCAATCCCCATGCAAAAAAAAAAACAAAAAGCTATTTAAGATTAAAACATAATTTTGTTTGTACGTTTTGTTTATGTTTGTCCAGGAGTATATACAGAGTGTCTTTAAAAGGTCTGTATAAAATGATAGCATAGACTCTTTGGGCCAAAATATAACCATCTAACCCAATTTACCTTTGTCGAAAAGTTGATCGTTTGCGAGATACAGGGTATCAAAGTTGTTATTTTATTTTAGTTATTTGATAATTATTTCATTCGTTATTATTTTTTTTTACAAAATTTCTGTCAAGTAAGGACACCAAAAACACTTATAATTTTGCTGTTAAATGTAGAGGGAGCCACCTGTAGTGCTTTACTTTTGTTCAAAATGCTTTCTTTTGCCGCGGTATATTATGATTCTAGTAGATATACTCTTCCCTTTATGACGCCTAAGCCTACAAAACTTTTTAAACTCCCATTAAAAGTAATAATCCTAATGAAAGGGGCTACAACTGGACCAAAAAATTTTGTTTGTCAGTTTTTTGTCCAGGAGTATATACAGGGTGTCTCCTAAAGGCCTGTACAAAATACTAGCATAGACTCCTTGAGCCAAAATATAACCATCTAACGGAATCTACCCATTTACCTTAGACGAAAAGTTGATCGTTTGCGAGAGACAAGGTGTCAAAGTTGTTATTTTATTTTAGTTATTTTTTGACGTGACAACGTCTTATAATTCGATGGAGACGGCTGCACGAACCAAAAAACATAACTAATTCGGCGTTACCATGCGGCGTATCTCCTAAAGGCCTGTACAAAATACTAGCATAGACTCCTTGAGCCAAAATATAACCATCTAACGGAATTTACCCATTTACCTTAGACGAAAAGTTGATCGTTTGCGAGATACAAGGTGTCAAAGTTGTTATTTTATTTTAGTTATTTTTTGACGTGACAACGTCTTATAATTCGATGGAGACGGCTGCACGAACCAAAAAACATAACTAATTCGGCGTTACCATGCGGCGTCGTTACCTAGCTCTGAGGCGTTCAATTTAAGGCTTGAAGTGCAAGAGAGAGCGCGGAAAAGGCACAATCGGCCTTCGCGTTCGTTAGCGTTCGACATTTGTTTCTCTCCTACTTTAGTGAGTGGTCCGCGTAGACAACTGCTATACAATAAAGTGCAGTGAAAAGTGAATGTGGTGTCAATTGTTTATAGCAACCATTCCATCATATTTTTTGTGACGTTGTCACGTTCAACTATCGTCAGACAACCGATTTTTTACAACTTTGTGCCCCTCCGCTTTCTTTACTTCTTTTTTAAATTGTCAGATTAGTGCAATATACACTGTTTAGCATGTAATTAACTTATCCTATCTTAATCTGACGCGCTCGAAAAATTCTGATGAATATATTTTTGTTTTTTATGATCGGCCCTGTATACGGCGCTCATATTTAGTGGAGGTTCTTAACCGGGTATAAGGTATCCTCTGGTATATTAATCTGACTCGCTGTAGTAAATCCCAAAATCCTCTCCTGTGCTTCCCTACCATTATTTACCAATGGTAATGTCAATGTTAATGGTTTTACTTATTTAATACTTTTGTATAGATACCTAGTAGGTATGTTTTAAAACTGTAACACACTACTTTTTATCATAAAACAAGCCGCACTGTAAACTTATACCAAATTGTATACATATTGAAATATAATAAATTTTTCTTGGATCTGGTGAATAAAATAGCAGTACATAAAATTAGGTTCAATTTACCAAAACAATTAACAAATAAGAAACAGTTATTAGGGTGACTTATAGGTAATTTTGTTATTTTGGTAACAGTTTATACGAGGGCGGTTTGATAAGTACCTTGTCTTACCGCGGATGGCGTCACGATAAAAGAGTAATTTACTATCGTCTAGAGTATTCTCGGCCACTATTAAAATTTCAGTCGAATCGCGACGTGTCTGCGGATTTTAGAAAAATGGAAAAAGAGCAATATTGGTCGACCGCCAAAAATTGGTTTTACGAGTTTCAATGTGGTTGCACATCGGTTTTGTACCAGCCACGCCCATGGGTTTTAAAAATGGCTACCACAGAGGATAACGTAAAATCCACGATTTCGATTAGCTGACTGTCGATTGAAGGGCGCAAGATTGCTTAGGCTTAAACCGTAGGCATCTCAAGACCGTGTGGGTCATATCCTACATAAGGTTATGGCCATAGAAAAGCTGTTGGCAAAATGGGTTTGCTCACTTCGTATAACAACGATCACAGGGCTCTACTATGCCGTGTTATTGGGTCGATTCAACGCTGAAATGCAAAAAAACATATGGCGAAGAAAAAGAGCTTTTTCACCATGACAAGACACCGGCTCACACTTCTCCCCATACAACATATTCACCTGATTTGGTTCCAAGTGACTTCTTTTAATTTTCAAACAACAAACAAAAGTCACGCCGGGCAGACATTTAAGTCAAATGAAGAAGTCATCAAAGCCACGGAGACTTACTTATTAGACCACGAGAAAACGTATTTTTCAGACAGGTTAAAAAAGTTGAAGCATCGCTGGGTAAAGTGTTTGGAGGCTCAAAGGAGACTATGTTGACAAATAAATTGCCACTTCTCCAAAATTTTCGTTTTGGTTTTCTGTGTGCTTATCATACTGCCCTCGTATGTCTTTAAATATTTAAAATCTTACTGCAGCAAGTGGTTTACACACAATATGCATTTTTCGTTTTGTTTGAATATTTATTTTGCATATTTAAATTTAATTATGTTTGTATCTTTATTGTGAAAAGTATATATAGACTCTCCACGGATGGGGTTTACAAGAGGACAAATGTAAAATAAATTTTATTTTTTAAGAGAAAGTTATTCTTTTTAAAAAAATTAGCTGATAAAAAAATATAATTTACGAGAAGAAAATGTTGGTTTTGTATACAAAACCTTAAAAACACGTTTTTTTCAAGGTTAAACTAACTTTGTTTTTAATTTTTAAGTAAAAAATACCATTTTAAAATTTATTTAAATTAAAGTTTGTAGTCGATAACAAATGTAATGCAAAATTTTATAAAACTCTATAATTTGACAAAAACGCCTTGATCACATTCGTTTACAGCTGAAAAAGTATGTTATGTATGAATTTGGAAAAAAAATGTGTCTAAAAAGCAAATCATTAAAGAGTTTTTAGGCCATTTTATTATAAAAATTAAAAATAATTTAATTATGTTGATAACACTACAAATAGTTTCATTAAATTTTTTTATATCCCTCCCAAATGAATAAAGTCATTTAAAATGTTATTCCTAATGCATTTTTTAAATGACATTTTGCTTAAAATTAAACAATAAAGGTTCTTTTTTTTTTTTAAAGAAAATATCACGTTTTTATACATTTCTGAGAATCCTGTACACAAAATCAACATTTCTACTTCGTAAATATTATTTATTTAAGAATCGTTTTTTTTTTAATATTTTTTATCCATTTGTCCTCTTGTAAACCCCAAAACTTTTAATTGATTACACGAGTTTTACTTTTGGTAATTGCTTTTTAAAAAAGAGGTAATAAAAATCCACACATTATGGAGCTTAAAATGCCAAATTTTTGGTCACAAAGTTTTTGTCAAGGATCCCTGCTCCTATAATACCAGTGAGCTTCTACGCCTTGACTATTTATGTATAAAAAATTATTTGACTTTAAATATTTATTTGTTAGTATCATGCAGTACACGAGAAATTATGTTGTTTTATTGTGATGGTAATTATTTTTTATGGAAAAAAATACGAGTTATTTTAAGTCTTGTCGCATCTTTGTTTTAACAATGTTTATCTCAATGATTTTTGTAGCAGTAGTGTGATTTGCTCTATGACTTTTAGTTTTACTTCTTAAAATTAATTATTTCATTAGGAACTATTTTTAAATAATTATTTTTATAGGTAAGAATGCCATTGTATTGTATTTTGGCAAAGTAAATCAAAAATATCTTAAAATTTTAATAATATTTTATTCAATAAAACAGATTATTTACTTTGGCCAAAATTGGTGCAACCACTTGCCAAAATTAGTGCGTCTGTGGCTACTGCTGGTAAAATTTGTGGTAGGATTAAAATTTATTAATTTTTTATAATATAGTAAAGTTTAAAGATTTAAAATGTTTATAATGAAATTACTAATTTGCTAATGATGTTATTTATACCTACATATTTTGGTATGCTCTTCTTCGCTTAAATGACTTTAATTCTTCGTAAAAGTTTAAAAATTGCTTAAAAATGCGACAAACGTCCATCTCCCAAAAAGTGTTTTCGTAATAATAATTAAATTTAATTCCAAAACCAAAAATAATATCTGTCAAGAATTAAATACCTAATAATCCGATACTGTTATCAGTTTAACTAAGTTACTTAGCACTATAATTTAATTAATTAAAAGGACAATACGTTCAAAATGTAAATTAGGCGACAGCCACAGTCAGAGCTTGTCAGAAAATTTGAAATGGGTGCTAGCATAAAAGTCACTTTAGGCGTTGTGGGATACAATAAAAAGGGCACTATGGACATTTCATAACAGTAAGTTTAATTTTAATGCCAGGATTATACACCTTTTATAAAGTTTACATTTTAATGACATAACACAGCAGTATATCGTAAATTTGGTTTATTTAAAATTATAAAAGATATCCACTATTTTTAAAACTAGAGTGGAATATTTGGGCACCCATACATACATGCGTAAATTGGAGCGGTTATTTTTAAGAATGGGACATATGAATAAAAAGAAGCATATGCGTTTGCTTATAAGTATAAGGTATAAAAGGATTTACTTTAAATGTATAAATAAAGTCGAGCATTTGCTTACAAGTGCGAGTATTTACGTATAGAAAAGTGATGCTGCTATTCAGTAGCGTCACATTTTGGACGGCGTAGTGAAATCAGTGCCCTCTAGTTTATAGATACAAATTAATATGATCAATGAATAACCCATCTCAAAAATCTCAAAATACCGATTTTTATTAAAATATTTAAAACGTATTAAAAAATTATCACAATAAATTAAAAAACTATTTTTAGTTTGACACCCTGGATCTTACTTAATATCAACTTTTAGATGCAGGTATGTTTGGTTAAATCCTTATATTTTGGCATAAGGAATCCGTGGTCTTTTGGTGTACCGTTAATTAGCAGACTGTATATTTGTATAGGTATATTTTTATTTTTATTTTTTTTGGAATATATTTTTCTCTTACTCTACTCAAGTTTTGGTCCACTAAAACGTACTTTTATTTTTGGTTATTAAGAGGGGGTCAAAGTAAAGTTAAAATTTAGTTTGTAGAGGAGCCACCCTTGTCCTGCCGCCATCTTGAAAAGAGGGTGCAAACGGTTGTTATTATTTAAATAAAAAACTATTAATCACACACAAAAAACCAACATATTTTGGTGCAAACTAAATTCTCTTCAATTTGGTATTTGCTAACTTTTGTCCAAAGATTAAAAATAAAAAAGTAATTAATGAAAATTAAAGCCGCTTGTGTAACAATTTTTTTAACCGCAATAACTGTCTTTCAATTCATTTTGCGAGAAAACAGCATCAGAGCATTTTTATAAAATATCATTTATAGAATAATTTTGGTGTTTTAAATTTTTATTGTCCGATTAAAAATAACAAAGTTAGAAACAAAATTAGATATCAATTTCTAAAATTTGTCAACCCGTCAAAAGGAAACACCCTAGTTTACAGTGTGGTCGAGTGGGTTGAAATACATTTATTTAAAATTCAGTAGTTTGTTTTTGGGACAAACATTAAAACCGTTAATTTTGGTTTTTGGCTGCGGCGTTTTCATAGAAAAATAATGTCTACCTGCAGGGTGGCCCACAAGTAAGCTATGACCATCAACTTTACTTTTCTAATGGAAATACCAATTTTTTTATTACATTTTTGAATTTTTCATTGAATTCTAACTACATTTCGTGTACCGTATCTTATGCCTAAGTCAACAGTTATCAAGAAATTTACTTATGAACATAAATGAAAAGCAAAAAAATTAAGTTGATAGTCGTTCCTTTTTTTGGGCCATCCTGGATACATAATTTTAACACGAAAAAAAAAGCCAAAAATAAAAATTGACGTTTTTAGGCGTGTTTTAAAAAAACAAATTCCTTAATTTTAAATAATATTTTGAACTTACGCGACTTTATAATTATTGTATAAAATTGATGGTGAAATTCTTGATAACTGTTAACTTTGGGTATAAGACATCATACATAAAAAATAGTAAAAATTCGATAAAGAATTAAAAAATGTAATTAAAAATTAGTGTTTACATAAAAAAATAAAATTGATGACTTTACTATAAAAAACACCGCAGCCAAAAACAAAAATTGACGCGTTTTAACGTTTTCCAAAAAGCAAACCACTGAATTTTTAATGAATTTATTCCAACCCGCTCGATTACCCTCTCATCTAAGGTGTTGACAGGTTGACAAATTTTAGAAATTAATATTTACTTTTGTTTATAACTTTGTCATTTTTTATTGGACAATAAAAAGGTATAAAAACAAAATTATTCTTTAAATCTTATTCTATTAAAATGCTTTTATGTTTTTTAACAGAAAAGTTATTACAGTAAAAAAAAATATTACACAAGGGGCCCTAATTTTTATTAAAACTTTTTCTATTAGAAAAAAAAAAAGTATAAACTTAAAATTTAAAGGCACTTAATTTGCAACAAAAAATTTTATATATTTTTTTTTGTACGACTAATACTTTTTATATAAATAAAAAAACCGTTTAAGAACGAGATCCAAATAGGTGACCTTTACTCATCTGTTTACCGGATAAAAACTATTTTATATAAAAGATAGTATTTAAACAAAGGTATCGCCATACGGTTGCCTGATTAGTCAAGCCCATATTTTATTTTTAAAAAATTCCTATAATTTTTGACACACCTTGTATAATGGCAACACCTATATTTATGGATGGTGGAGGGGAGGATAACCATCTGAATGTTTTAAAAGTGTCCGTCGAAAGAAGCAACTTAAGGTGGCGCCACAGTAGCCAAAGGAGATTTTTTAACCAATAAGCATGAATTATTAGAGTGAGATACAAAATGAAAAAGGACAGATGATACAAAATAAAAAAGGAAAGAAATACCAAAATCCCTCCACTGGCTACTGTGGCGCCATCCCAACTTGCTACATTCCGGTTGCCACTTTTCAACTTGTCCGCCATAAAAGATGGTTATCCTCCCCTCCACCATCCATACTATATTTTTTAAATCCGTACGTATGCTTGTTATTAAAATATATATTTTTAAATAATACAGAATGTACCGTTTTTTTAAGTTTAAAATTTAAAAATGTATCACAGTTTAATTTATTTAATAGAAGAAACAAAATGTACTAATATATTAGTACTTTCATGTACAATAAAAGAATGAAAATTGACATTATTCAGGGTCACTCGAAAATTTTAAAACTTATTTTTTTAAATTAATTATAGCCTTGATTATTATTAATTTTTTTGGCAACCCTATGGCAATACTTTTGTCGCGCTAGTTCTTGGTGGGTCACCCTGTATTTTGCTGTTAAAATGTTCTTTCTTACGATATTATATAGGACTACATAAATTCTAAAAAAAATAATACAGACTTTATTATATAGCAATAAAGGTATAAATATTTTATTGTTTTAGGTAGAAATAGGTACTAAAAGGTACAACTCAGGGTCCAAAAACAATATTAATTGACAGTTTTTTAAATAAACATCTTTAAAAAGAAAACATAAGTTTTAATGATACAATAAATTTTACTTTATAGGACCTATGACGTTGATATCCTCATAAATAAGAAAATGGAAATCAAAGCTTCTAATTGATACGTATTAAAACTGCAAGGCATACCGGATGCTTTAATGGCTTTCGTTTTATGCGCTGCAGTTTTTTTTGTTAATGATAGCATTGAGTTTATGTGAGTAGTATGGTATTAAAGTTCCAATGCAATTTTTTGTTTTATCAGTTATTCGATCAACAATCATATAATTATACAGTATGTCCACGGATGGACTTTACAATACCACAAATGGACAAAGTTTTTTTATGATTCTTTGAAGGTGGTAGACAATGTTATGTTTTCAAAAACACTTATTTTTTGAACTTTTATGGCCTTGTGTCACGAAAAAAAAATACATTATTTTTAAAAAGTTTGTTAATACACAATTATTCTATTGTAATTTAATGATATGGAGGTCTTAAAATAAATTTTAAAAAATATTTAAAAAAATAAATTTTTTTGCTTGTAAAAATAGTTATTTAATATACAATGGAAAAAACCTCCAGATTTAAAACTGCTGCTAATTCAACTGCAACTGGAATTTTTTTCAATATTGTCAATTTGTCAAATTTAAAATCGTTACTATTCCTAAATATTATTTTAGAAAAAGATGGCCTTTCCAATTTAAGAAAAGTTTTCTTGTTTTTCTTTTACAGGGTGTATAAGAAAAGTCATATTTTTTCAAAACCTTTTTCAAGAGCGACATTGTACAATAGACCATTCCAAAAAAAACAAAATTTTGATATTTACTTAATTTTTTATAAGATAATATTTTTTTTTAATCAAAAAATTTTTTTTTCAATATTGTCCTTTCTGTGTTTAACAGTTTATTACAAGGGTCAATTTTTTTAGATAATTTAACATGTTTGTAAGTACCCATTTAAAACCACATTAGAATTTTATTTCGAAAAAAATATTAAAGCGTCAGTAGCGTCCCAAATGTAATTAAATTTTATTTTTGTAAATAATAACTGTTTAAAGCTTCCGTAAGCACCACATATTTTGTATTTAAGATTGTAATTGTTTGTTACAATTTTTAAAACATACAGTGAGGATATTAAAAGGGTTCCTCCACCACTTTATCTTTTGAATGGCACAAGATATTTAGATCGGGTAAAAGGGTGTTACTTAAGCTCCTTTTTAACATAAAAATAAATTTGGTTACATGGCCTAGTGCAGGGGGTATAATAACTATTTTATTTTTGAAATGGAAAAAGGGGTCATGTAGGACTTTGTTTTAAAGGCCTTTCGATTCTGTTATTTTTAAAAATCGGTCTAGTCGTTTTAGAGTTACAAGCCTTTGAAGTTTAGCTCCAATTTGTACATACATTGCGGTTTTTAAAAGTTCTTTTTCCTTTAACTGTTAAATGGATAAAAATATCAATATTTAGTAAAATTGTGTAAAATAGTGTCACTTAACTACTTTTTGGCATTAAACTAATTTTGGTCACGTGGTCTAGTGGCAAGGGGGCACTAGCAACTTTTTTCAAATAGAAATGGGGGTCGCATAGCATCTTGTTTTAAGACCCTTGAATTATCTACTTAACGCCAAGGCCAAGTGACCGAAATTTTTATGCCAAAGAGTTTTTTAAGTGACACACTTTTACCCAAAATTTACCTGATCTTGATATTTTGTCACAGTCAAAAGATAAAGTGGAGAAAACTATTTTAATATCTTCACTGTATGGACATTTATCTTTAGACGGTTTTTTACTTTAGCAAAAATAGTTATCCACTGTGTAGATATATTTTGTTTCTAAATGATCTTTTTTAATTACCAGAGGATCATCGCATCGCCGTAATGATTTGTAATTTGGGTTATTTTAAGGTATTTTATATTTCTTATTATATTTAAAATTATAATATTATTGAAATAATTTAAAAATATTTTTTAAACTTTGACACCTTACATTTCGGTTAATATCAACATTTGTACTAAGGTGGGTTTAGCTTAATCGCCATATTTTAACTTTACAATCCTTCGATTGAATTTTGGTCCATTATTTAAGGACCACCCTGTATATGCATATGTAGTTTCAACAGGTAAAAACTAGGTTAATTAAATATATAGTTAATGCATGGTTGTAATAATTAAATAGTCTTTAAATTACTTTATTGTAGAGTACGCTGACCATGCGACTATGTAAATACTAAAATGGTGGCAAATTTTAATCCAATTAATCCGTTTACCAACATAATATCTGAAAACTAAACATGCGGTCCTAGTACACACATTAATGCATTTATCGCTGAAATATGGTTTTACAGTTTAACAGGTAAATATCATTAAGATTATACTTGCATTATTGGTAACAATTTTATACCGGGTGCCCACGAGGTCACTTTCCGGCTGCCATTTTTTTATTTCTTTATCGATACTGACGAAACTTGGTAAGACTTGGTAGACTACCAAAAAGTAATTTTTAGGTGCATATAGTAGGCTTTTACAAAATCCGGTTTCACCGGAAATGGCTAAAACTTTTGATTTTTAGTAAAAACAGAAACTAATACAATATGTTGTAAAACCAATTGCCTGTGTTTCGTTAAAAGTTTAAAAAATTAAAACATTATTTTGCGCATATGTATCTTCAACGATGTTAAAATAATTTTAGGTAAAATTTGATATTGAAGTATTTTTTTATTGTTAATACTAAATTGAACATTAAATTAATTTAACATCATAGAAGATACATAAACACAAACTAATGTTTTTATTTTTAAAGTTTTAAAGGAATACAAGCAATTCTTCTCACAATATATTCCATTAGTTTTTGTTTTTATGGCACCTACGATAAATTACGACGGACGCTAATTCAGTATCAAGAAGATCATTTACCTTCATAAGGAATGTTGTTTTTTAAAAGCAAATAAAGTAAAGTGTCGTAGTGTTTTACATCCTTAGATTGGCTTTAAAATACTGAATTTAGAAATATTATGAAAGTGATATGGTCCTATTTTGGTTTTTGAGCTAGGGTTAAAAAAAACTAACATAATAAAGTTTAGAGCCCTTTAGTAAAGAAGTTTAAAAAGATAAAATCGATTTCGTATTTTTCTAAAAGTAAGTAAAGTGTAAGGAGTGATTTTAGAATAATCATGACACTCTAGATGAACAATACAAATTTAATTTAAAAATAAAGTTTGACGAGAATTTGTTTTAAAAATATTGTATTTCGATTAAAAATGATTTGGAGAATCCAAAAACGGAAAATATATAGGGTGTCCCGTTTACGAAGCAAAAGTGTCAGTCATATCCGGGAACAATGGCGCATTTACATATTTGCCACCCGTAGGCTATTTTATTTTTCGCCGCCCCTTTTTTCTTCTTTTTTCCTTCAGAAATATTTTTGAAGAGCAAAAAACAAAAAAGGTCCTCACTTCCATTTCTTTTAATTCTAGGTACAAAATTGAATTTGAAATCCAACAAAATTATTCATAAGACATAATCTGCCGCCCCCTAAAGAACATCTGCCGCCCCCTAAAAATGCCGCCATAGGCTTCAGCCTACTCAGCCTTTTGGTAAATGAGCCACTGTCCGGGAAACCGGAAATCGTAAAAGCCTATTTTATACACCGGAAAATGACTTTTCGTTAGTCTAACAACCTTACCAAGTTTCGTCAGTATCAAAAAAATTATTTTAAAATGGCAGCCAGAAAGTGATCTTGTGGGCACACGGTATATTACCAATAAATAGGATAATTTATTTCTTCTCCGTCATTGAAAGATTTTTTTAATAAACTATAACAAAAAATTCAGTAACGTAGTATTTCTTAATTGGATTGTAGAGGCGATAAGTTTAAAATGCATTTTAAAATACTTTTTGTTTAGTATTAATTTGCACCTAAATTACAGCATTTTATTAAAGAAAAAATATTTCTTTTTCTCTTACCCAACAAAACAAATATATTTGGAATTAATAGCATTAAAAATTACAATAAAGAGACGATATATGGCACAATACACCTTTAGCTTAAAAGTAAAGCAAAATATTTTAAATTTAAAAATTGTAAAAATTAAAAAAATAAACCCTATGATAGCTTTCTTCAAAAAGTTCATTTAACCTTAAAATATGCATTACTGCCAATTTGAAATCCACGATCACTATAAAATTTTCATTTTATTTTAATAATCTTTTTTTTCAGTAGTCCCCAGTAGACTATGCGCCACTTTAACGAGACAGACGCCGCCGACGCCTGACGTCACGACGCCACGAGGAATCTTGGGCGACGCCTATTTTAGGGATTGCGCATGCGTTTAGAACGGTAACCCCGATAGTAAATCGATCATAGCGGCCTTATTAGTAGACTTAGAAGAATGAAACTTGGCAAAAGGATAGTCGACGACGTTTCGCCAATGATTTCAAGGTTAAACTTGTCAAACGTCAAACCTATCATTTAAAATTTAGGAATCTTATGCAACGCGTTATTTAAGACGTAACAGAGATTAATATAACCTCACTTATCGAACAACGCACGTGTGTTAAACCTAACGAACAAGTCCCCGGCTTAAGCCCAACGCGCTGGTCGCTGGGCCTAAGAACAGGGTAAGGACGCGTGGCGGGCCATCTGTCATTCGAAAATTTAGCAATTATTTTTATTTATTAGTTAAATAATAAACGGTAAAAAACAGTGGTAACTAAATAAAAAGCAGTGTTTGTAGTAAAGCATTTATTATAAAATAAAAAATACATACATGGTTGCCATATTGCTAAATAATTCTTAGAATAATGCCTTATAAAACAAAAAGCAGTGTTTGCAGTAAAGCATTTATTTTTAAATTAAAAAATACATTGTTGCCATATTGCTAAATAATTCTTAGAATAATGTATTACGGTTATTTAAACTCTTCTTACAGACCCTGTTAATGATGAATATTTTACAAATTTGTCATGAATAATTAAACAGTAAGCATTTGTGTTTTCAGAAAAGTTTTCTTTTGTTTCAATCTCTAACCTTACATCAATAATGCCAGAATTTAGGATTTCATTTTGTCTTGAACAATCAATTACAATTAAGGGTGCATTGTTTTTAAATTTTTGGGAGTTAAAAGTAGTTCGTTTTCTTTTTCGTAGTAGCTTTTTTGAAATTCTGAATACATTTCATAAAGAGTAGCTATTAAACCTCTTGAAATTTCCAAATTTAAATTATCGTATGGATAAAACTCAGAATTTAAATAAAGCTTTGCATTTGATACATCACAATGATCAAATAAGCTACAATTTTTCTTGTAGTTATCTTTTCGAGCTGTTTGAAAACCTAAAATTATCCATCTTGGTCTTTCCACCTGCACAGCAGTTTTAATGGTCCATGTAAGATGTTTTCCAATCGGTATTGAAGGATGCTCTGTGAGTTCCCAGCTTATAAAACCGATATCCAATTCAGTTCCACTTCCAACAATCTGTAAAAGTTCTAGTCGTTCAGCATCGGATACTGTAATATGTGGTAGCTTCCAAACAATTTTATCAATATTAACTTCTACATTTTCTCCATCGGTAGTGTTAATAACGGCATTTTTATCGGAAGAACTTTTAAACAATATCAGTTCATGCTTAACATTTATAAGTATCTTTTGAAAATCTTCAGCGAATCCTAGTAATGTCCTTAGTGGGACACAAACATTAAAAGTTCCGTTTGAGCCCATCCCGTCCCAGGTATAATCATCTTCAATACTCCAACCAGCGTTTTTATATTTAATTAACTCATTACCATTGTAAGAGACATAACCTTTCATTGTTGCTGCTATTCCAGGATATCTAATCGAATCAATAACTTTTCCGCCAATTTCAAGACGAATTTCTTCAAAGAGGTGTCCCACAAAGTTGTTTACAAGTTTAGCAGTGTCTGAAACTCTTCCATCGGACCCTTTTAAAAGTCGTCCTTCCAAATAAATATGACTTGCCCAAGGTAGGGTGTATTTATCAGTTTGTTGCACCGGTATTCGCATTTCATCATTATTTTTAAAAGAGCTGGAGTACGGTAAATGGCTATGCCTTTCTATTTTTGTAATAGAGTTATCAAAGTTTAGCGAATCTGTCACGTTTAAAATGCTCATTTTCAGAGTTCTTAACAAGAAGTCCTATGGATGCAAGAAATGTTATATTTTCTTCTGTTAAGCTCTTTTAGTTTTCCAAAGCTGGTAAAAATTGACAATTTTTTTGGCGTTATATTTAACAACCATAACACGTGTGCTCTGCACAATGTTCTGCAGTATACTGACACACAGATCTCGAAATAGTTATTTATAAAGACTTTCTCAAATGTAATCTAATAGTAATAACTTCTCCTCTAAAGTCAACCAATTCACCCCTCTTGATCAACCAGTTTTAATATAATGTTGCTGATAATTTTGGTGGATACAGGCATATAAAGCACATTTTGAGGAATTTCTATAATTTTGAAACCAGCAGCAACGAGCTAGAGTTTGACACGAATGATGATCAACGCTCAGAAGATAAGCGGAGTTTGCAAGAAGATCCAAACATTCTTCAACTCCTTGATAAACATTCGCGTAGTGTAAAAAATTATATGATTCAACAAAAGCTGGTCGTTATGAGAATGCTGTTATATTGGAAAATACGTATAAACCTTTGGCAAAAATAATATCCAAATCAATACAAAACACTCAATCTGGTAAACAACCATTTATACCAAAGTCCTTAAAAAGACGTCAAAGCGAAAATTTTAGTCATACAGTAATAAAGAAAGCACGAACTCCTCTTAACTTTGCCAGCCCCGTTAAAAAACAAGACGATATAGCTGAACAAGAAAAAGAATATATGGATGATGAGACGTCGGAAGATGATCAAATGATGGAAGAAGGCGAAACAGAGGAAACTGATTTAAACAGAACTATCTATGAGCACCAACCTGAAGAAAGTTACTTTAATGATCATGACTTTAGAGCCGATCCACAATTTAATCCTGTTCAGATTGATAGTATTCCGGAAGAATACTTTCAAAAATATCTAGATCAGTATGATCCGCTACCTAGAGAATATGTGGAAGGTTTTATAAAAGATACGGAAAACGAGTACGATCAAAACTATTTAAAACATGATATGGCTACTGATCATCTAACTTTCGGTGATTCTCGACTTGAATTTAACGGCCCAGATATTTATGTTAAAGGGGAAAAATTTATTGGAACTCCTGGTCTATATGAACTTATATTCAAGACCAATCCGTTAAAAAACAAATTTACAGCACTAGACGAGCGAGCATTTGCAAAATTCGTTTTGCTAACAAATGCTAGTAAGAGAAATTTTAATAAAAACGAACAGCATGTTGGCAACAGAGGTGTCAAGTACATGTTAACATTTAAACCATTGCTCAAACGTATAAAAGAGGAGCGAATAAGAAAACAAAAAGAACGCGATAAACAGTTGCGAATTACAAGAGCACAAAATACTCAAGGCTATGGTTTACCAACTGATACTCAACACAAAATATTTAACAATAATAAAACTGATTATATTTACTGGGATGATCCAAATGAGCTTGTGAAAAGATTAAGATTGTTAATGGCTAGCGTGGGTAATAATAACCACCAAAATGAGATTATGAGTATTATTAAAGAGTTAAAGGAAGCCGATATTATTGAATAAAAAGAGTTGATTTAGTAACATAACCTCATTTTCAAGATGACTCTCGACAAATTCGGACGTAATTTAACTCATCCATATCATTTAGCAAAAAAGCTTAAAACAGAAGATGGTGTAAAGGATAAACCCGAAAACAACTTGTATGGCTACATGAATATTATGTTGGTTTGCGAAAGGGGTTTGTCAAAACACCTTTATATAAATGGCACAAAATTTGATTACTACAGGTTTCCCATTACAAGTGGAATTATTAAATATGTTAATATCGATACACCTGTTAAAACGTATATAAACGCAACAGCATATGAAAAACCAAGCGATTTGTTACACCAGAAATTAAATTTAAATAATTATATTTTATTTTTGGGAGATAAAATACGACCACGTACCAAAATACATGCTGAGTTTATAATTAAATATCCTATTTTATAAGGCATTATTCTAAGAATTATTTAGCAATATGGCAACAATGTATTTTTTAATTTAAAAATAAATGCTTTACTCCAAACACTGCTTTTTATTTTATAAGGCATTACTCCAAGAATTATTTAGCAATATGGCAACCATGTATGTATTTTTTATTTTATAATAAATGCTTTACTACAAACACTGCTTTTTATTTAGTTACCACTGTTTTTTACCGTTTATTATCTAACCGCAACTATCTTTGTTATCATTGACGTTTTGTATGTTTAGTAAAATCTAGTCGGTTAAACCGCTCTCTAATTGGTTAAAAATTAAATGGCGTAAGATTGCTAAATTTTCGAATGACAGATGGGCCCGCCACGCGTCCTTACCCTGTTCTTAGGCCCAGCGACCAGCGCGTTGGGCTTAAGCCGGGGGACTTGCGCGTTAGGTTTAACACACGTGCGTCGTTCGATAAGTGAGGTTATATTTGTCTCTGTTACGTCTTAAATAACGCGTTGCATAAGATTACTAAATTTTAAATGACAGGTTTGACGTTTGACAAGTTTGACCTTGAAATCATTGGCGAAACGTCGTCGACTATCCTTTTGCCAAGTTTTATTCTTCTAAGTCTACTAATAAGGCCGCTATGATTGATTTACTATCGGAGTTACCGTTCTAATCGCTGGTTGATATATCTCACCTATTTTTAAATAATTGTAGCGCCTTTATGGCTAAAAATGGCGTCATGCGGTTTTCGCTATTCGATAGTCGATAGGTTTGACGTAATACTATATTAAAAAAATTAAACCGCTCTCCCATGAGGAGTCATCAGGTTTAAATCTCGATTTTAGTCGATAGCGCCCAAACGGCATGACTTAGGATTTTCGTGTTTGCGCAAATCAATTTAAGGTCTTATGACAGGTGACAGATGACATTTGACATTTGACAGATGATAATTATGGTTTGACAGGTAGTAGGGACCACGCCCTAAATTACGCGTTGCGCAAGATTCCTAAATAATTGCTGACGTCAGAGATTTTAAGATAATAAGCTCCTCCGGAGGACGGAGGATTCAGAACTGTCCTTCTTTCCCTACTATGCGTATATCTTCATAATCCGCCATGTTTACACTCCTATTGACCGAATAATTTTTGGTTATGCCCTATTGATCATGAATAAATCCCAGGTTTGCGAGATATGACAGGTGACAAGTGGCATTTGACATTTGACAGATGACAGGCCGTGGTCACGCCCTTGCACAAGATTCCTTGACGCATGCGCAATCTCTAAAATAGGCGTCACCCAAGATTCCTCGTGGCGTCGTGACGTCAGGCGTCGGCGGCGTCTGTCTCGTTAAAGTGGCGCATAGTCTACTGTCCCTACTTATAAAAATAATAAGCGGCTTTCAAACATTTTAACAGTATGTACATAATAATATATGTATGATAAACTTACAGTATAAAGACTACTGCTTAAAAAAATAAAATAACCAAAAGTACCTTAATATGGGTATTAAATAAAAGTTTTTGATTAGTGGAATAAAGCTTACTATAAAACAAATAAAATCCAAGATGACCGCCTTACCAAAATAAATAATCACATATTTTCCAATTTTCCAAAGGATGTTGCCATTCATTTTGTCATGGGCTTCCACACACCACAACCTACAACGTAGCTAAGTAGACCACGCAGTTGTATATTTCGGCTTAAAATTGTGTAAGAAAGCTTTCGTAGCTCTCAGTAAAGTAAATTCGTTGAAAGGATTGTGTATGCATGGACAAGTAAGATTGCAACAAAAATGAGAAGTATCAACTAACAACACAACTGCAAACGTAAAAATAAATTAAATAAAACATTTTTTTTTACGAATGTTATGAAAAGTGTCTAAAATCGCAGTCAAATAGGATCTGAAAATGACTTATTTCACATGATGTATAATATTAGGTACTGTGTAAAAATTTTCACATCATACACGTAAGCCTTTTGTAACATTCCCGGTACTATTGCCAAAATTTTACTGTTCCTGGGACTTTAGTAGCTTAATATTACACCATTACAAGTAACACACTACATGCTGTCAGTCTAGAGTTTCTAGCTACTACAAGCTGCGTTCGGGATTGCACTCTTTTTACTCCATAGGTACTCTAAGCGTTCAAGTATTGCATCTGAAGTAAAAAGAGTAACTCAACAAACGTTTGGCTTTCTAATAAAAAGTGAAAAATGCTTACTTTAGAAGTTTTGTATTCTTGGAAGGAATTAAGGTGCGGGCATGCCATTTAATTACTTATTTTTTGATATTAAAATTAAAGTAAATATTTATGTTTTGTCGGTTTTTGCACTTATGTAATAACAAGAGTTTTATGTATATTATTTTGTAAATATAAAATTATAATGAAAGTAATTTAAAAATAAACTCAATTTTATATTTTAAATATTGACATTGACAACACAAGACATTTTGCTCTTTGGTACAAAAGCGTTTGATTTAAAGGATCGCACACCACAAATTCTAAAGTTACGTGATAAAATCCACTCCTACTCCGTTCACAATCCCGAACGCAGCTACTAAAGTCATAGGGAGTACTGAATTTAAAACATTATTTTGTGGTGTCGTAGGGTCAACCTATATTTTTTGTATTTTTTTATTTTTTATTGGAATACTAACTAACCTATATATCTTGACAAAATCTACTATTTTTTAAGGCCTTAACTTAAAATATGATTTTTTCACTAAAAAGTAGTGTTATCTGTTACTACAACCATGAAGAGTGTGGTCTTAAAACATTTGTTTGTTTTACTAATAATATTAATAAAAATAACTTATTTCCTAAACTTAAGTAACATGATATTTACGGTAAAACATTCCTTATATTACTAACTTATTTTTTTCAAAATATTGTTTTAGGGAAGTAACGGGAACACGCATATTATTTAAAGATTATCTTTTTTCTGATATATTATTAGATACACATATTAAATTTTAGTAATATGGTTTGCTTAAAGTAGGGTTTTAACATTAATATGCATTCTATTTAACCGCCACTAATCTAACTACAATTTAGGTTAATATATTTTTTATTACATTTTATATTGTCATATCGATACCAAGACAAAAATATTTTATAAATTATATTAAAATAATTGTTAGGTAGATGAATCTTTTTAAAGTAATTTTTTAAAGAGACCATAGAAATTCTTTTTAATTTAGATCTTAAATTGGTTCAAGTAACTACCTTTTATTTTAAACGAAAATAGAGTTAGCCGATTTGCGAATTAGGGTATTGATATGAAAAATATATCCCTAAATTTCTCGAAATATTATAAACACCTATATACATATAATAAATAATAGATAGATTGTATTATTATCTGTTAATTTTACACTAACAATTTCGAAACATATTCATATTGTTTTTTTAAATAAAACATCTCTTTTTATAAAATTTTAAATTAATAAAAGAATATTTAAATAATAATATAATGAGTTTAAAGTATAATTTTACTCACGAATTCTAGAAGGCTGTGGCATTAATTAATACTCATAAGCAAACTGTCAAAATAATAATTTATGTAGTAGGTTCTCACAAATTTTTATATTTACAATAAACAACATTTACATTAAGTATTGCTTGTGTAAATTTTGCAAAAGTGTCAGAGAAATAGATAAACAACACAGTAGCTTGCCACTTTAAAATATTTAGTAAAGAACGCTGGTATAGACCTATTGAAAAATAACCTGTTTGAAACGATACAAGAAACTCTTGTTTTTATGCAACCATTGTTAACCCGCTTGGGGAACATAAAAAGAAATAAAATAATACTCAAATACTATTTGTACGTTCTTAAACATCGAATATTTATGGTCAATACTAGCAAAATTCCGAGTCCTACCTATTCACCAATGAAACAAGAAGATGTTTTTCGAGAGTACCCTGCAAAACTAAATGTTTTATTTAAAACACAATAGGGGATATGTCTGTTGTATTTTAATTATTTGGTAAATTTATTTGATAAAACTCCCTAATTATTAAAAAACAATGCGGTGAGTGTGCTTTGGTTTAAGCACTCCATAAACATTCGCAAAAAATCCGTATAGGTCAACCTTGTTAGTATTAACAACTAAAAGATATTTTATTTTCTGTCATTTAGTTTTAACATAGGCGTGCGTAAAAACTTTTCACACGGCGTATAAAAATGTTCACACAGTCCTGTCAAAACATAAAATAATAAAAATACCATATTAATCCTTATTTTCTGCTGTCGTAGAAAAAGTATCGTGTGCAACACGTTCAAAACTGACTCTCCACACTCAGTTGACTTATAGCACTCGCCTACTGCTCGTGCATAAACGTCATACTTGTGTGAAAATTTTATTTTTATTTATTTCTCGGTTTATTTGAAGAGATATTTTAAAACAAACGACACACGACATTGCCACTTTCTCTGTTTTATAAAATCATGTCACTAAATTTGAGATCCGACGTTTCGTCTTAGAGCTACCGTCATTAACTTTATTTTTTTAAATAGGCGGAATATTTGGTTTTAAAAAACTCGTATTTGAATTCTTAATCCAACGATATAGTACACTTTACCTTATTGCGACGTTTCGAACCAAGACCATTATCCACTATTTTTCAATTAAAAATTACGTTTTTATTCCAAACAATTTTAGACATTTCCATTTGAGGGTAAGTATGAATCCATTTTTTTATAACTACTTATTATAATTCTTTTTATTTGTTTATTTATAATTTAACTAACAAGCTACAAGGATTATTGTAATTTACATACATATGCGTAATAAAAAAGCATTGAATTTTATTAAACGCCTCATCAACTTTATTGTAGACGGAAATTTCCTTCAACGTTTGGGGGAAAATCGTTATTTTTAATGGAAAAATAGTGAATACCGATGGTTTTTCGGTTCAATACAAAGCATAAATCTAATGTGTGATATATCGTTGAATTTAGAATTAAAATACGAGTTTGTAGAGTTTAAAACAAAATATTCCGCCAATTTAAAAAACATATTGATAATGGTTAATGTATCGTTCGTTTTAAAAATTTCTTTTAACAAACCGAAAAAAATCAAAACTGTTTCGCAAAATTTTGGTTTTTTCTGGATAATTCCGGACGGTTGCGAATTTTTAAAACGGAATATATTGTAAAGCATAAAAATGCTTAATTTTGCCTTAATCTAACCAACCTTGTATCTCTTACCGTTCCCGAGATCCTAATTTATAAACACCCTGTATATGGATATAAATTGGTACTGGTAAATTCTTCAAAAATCTTTTATTTGAAAAGTGCTTGTCTAAAAAGGGTTCCCATGAAAGAAAAATAGCTAGAAACAAATATTTCAATTTGCCAAATTGTTTTATTCCTATCTTTCATATTAGCCATTAAAACTTTGCGATTGTATTTTTCTAACATTACCTAGGGTCACCAGATTAATTTGCGCCCAATCATGGCCACCTAGATGCAATAATTAAAATGGCTCTGAAGTACGCTTAAGAAGTATGGGCCGGTAAAACCAAAAGTGACTGGATATCGAAAAATTTGCGGAAACTTTCCTCTGGTCATACACCCGGTAAAAGTATATTTAAATTTAAAGTTATACGTTCAATACATTTTTATTAGGGGCAATTAATTAAAACCATTTTGTTTTTTGCAAGAAAAAACTAAAAATTGTCCAAACGAAATAGTCAGGCGAAATTAAACCAATTAAACTAGAGATATTTTTAAACTCTGGTTTTTCCAGTTTTAATTTCGAGTGGATCTAAAGGCTTAAAACTATTGTTAACCGTACATACCATTACGTTACGTTAAGTTTTAATAGGCAAAAGTTTAATAGAATTTTAAACTGATTGCCAGCATTTTTGTAGAACAACCTGCAAAGTACATAATATAAATGTTGATAATTACCTATATTTTATATGAGTTTATTTTTTGTTTATACTTATATATTTTTATTTAAAGTAATTTTTAATAAACGTGTTAAAAATATATTTACGTGGATATAAACTTTACAAAATCACAATCAAATTATTTGTACTATTTGCTCTTGTTTATACATAAAGCATAAATATGTACATACATGTACATACAGGGTGGTCATTTGAAAATGAAACGGAGCTATTTTTTTACGCCCAAAACTTAAGGGTCAATTTCACCCTTTAATTGTTGTCTTACCTTTATCACATCCCATTAGTTTAAAAAAGCTCGCTCTTACAGGTAATTTAAAATTATACATTAAAAAATTGAAACTCAACATTTTTGCTGTTATACCAACGAAAATAATAGCAGAGACTTTAAACATGAAAGATGTAGTCAGGGTCGATAGGCCTTTAAAATAAAGTATTATTTGACCCCCTTTTCCCTTAAGATTTTAGAGGTAAGTCTTACCCTTGCTATAGGGTTGCAGTTCACGGGAGCAAGTGATAAAAAAGGTTTCCCCAATCTAAAAATTGACGTGTCCGATCGTTTTCCCTTATATAGATTGGAGTACCGAAAATAAGCTCTATTTTGTTTTCAAATGGCCACCCTGTATATTTTACAACATTCAAAGGTGCTTTATATTCATGATAATATATTGCTTAATTAGCTATATTATTTTTTAAAGGTAAGGGTAATTAAATCCATTGCAATGAAAAAAAAATCAGCTACATTTTATCACATTCTTTATTAGAGTTAGTCTAGCGTTTAGTCTAGTTTACTATAGTGCGTGTCTAAAGTCAAGACCCCCTCCTGAATTGTTTGGTATTTTTTCATAAAAATTTGAGGACTTAAGTTTTGGTTTATTTTGGTTTGTAGGCAAGAAAGAACAGATATGAATGTCAAACTAAAAGTTGGGCAAAAAAATAAATGGAAGATAAGGTCTTGTGGTACATTATTATTTTAAAGCTCCTAAGTGTCCTGATAAGTACTTTATAACCCAAAACAGTAAATAAAAAAAAATGAAAAAAAAATAATAATGTCAAGTAATAACATATCCTATTAAAGTATAAAAAGTGTTCTCTTTAGCATCTATATCATTTAGTATTAATTTGGTGTGGGTCCAATGGCTCAGTTTCTAGATAAAATAAATTTAAAATTCCAGTTGCGCCACTGCCAAATTACACAATAAACAAAAAAATTAAAATATTAACTTTTGGCTAAATGACAACGACATGACAAATAAAAATACGTCGACATTACATTTACTACCTTGATAGTTCAAACATTAAGTTATCTACTAGAAGCAGCTTTGCCTGAAAAATAAGTGTAGTACCTTTGTCTTTCTCGATCTTGACTAGGTTTTCTTCTAACCACTGCCATTATAGTTTGCCACCATAACTTTTAGGAATAAAAGTTTTTGGCCAATAACAAATAAAAAAATCATGCAAGTTTGACAAGTTCAAGTTATATTGTTCTTATTAATTATTGTTTCTATTGTTTTAATAAAAAGAAAATGTTGTACTAAAATATTTTTTTTTTATTTAACTTAAAATAATTTTACCAAATATCCTTCGTGCATCTAAGGCTCTGTTTTCACGGGCCACTTTTTGAAGTTAAAATGGGCCACAAGAGTGGTTGGTGTGTGGACTACTGTCGCCAGCTTGTAGTTTCGTTTCCAACAATGCTAAAATTTTAATCCTTTTTACACGGGCGTTTTGACAACCATAATTAAACTTCTGTCGCCGTCGCGTCAATCGACGATCCCGTCCACTGACTACAAAACAAATGCAGCGGTTGAACGAACTACTTTTGTGGTGGAAACACAGCCTAATTTTTCCTGTAGAAAAATTGGAATACTAGTTTGTATGTAATCTATTTTAACAAATAGCATTCGCCAAAGGCAAAAAAACCTCGTCTTCGACTCGGATTTTTAAAACTACTCGCTCATGTTATTTGTTAAAACAAATTACTAAGAAACTCGTTTTTTTCAAAATTTTTCGAAAAAATTAATGCACTAAGGGTTGTTTCATTTTTAAGCGGAAGTAAAATGACTCCACTGTATGAATAACAATAATTTAAAGCCTCCGATTCTCTGAAACACATAGATTGAAAACACCTCTAAAAATTTTAATATCGTTAATAACGGTTAAAGTTAACGCCTGTTTAAATTTTTAGGGGATTTCCAATCTAAATATTCCAGAGAATCAGACGCTTTAAATTATTGTTATTCATACCGTCACGTTTCAGTGAGTTTTAGAAGGAAATTGCTTGATTGTGATTTGGACTGATTGCGAGCATTCTTGCGGAGTATACGGACAAGTGCACAAGGAAGAAACATTACAATGAATTTTAATTATGTATGTATGTAGTCGTGGCAACACCAAAGTTAAAATTGTGAATGATCATTAAATTAAAATTGCATATATGTACTAAAAAGGATATATTATTACCTACCTACACATATATGTATGTATAGTAGTATACAGAATCAGCCAGTCAAATATTCATAGTATGTGTACAGAAAATGCGTGGAAAGAAGACAATCTAACGTAAATACCGACATGTAAACATTTCGAAATGGGTGACTAATATTGTTTTATACTGGCCGATATACCTTTAAAATAGCTGAGGCAAAATGAGGTGAGTATACCCTATTTCTTTTGATTAGGCTGTATTTATATAGATATCACGGAAGTATTAATACCTAGCCCCACAGGGGATCGGCTTACCACAAAAAATTTGCATAATACATTTTTTTAAGACCAAAAAAAGGTATTCACCTAAAAATTGTACATTGTACAAAAACAAGTGTTTTGAATAATCATTGTGTCTTTACGATTACTTTTTTCATTGAAGATATGTTCTGTAGTTTGGCGGATTCATTTATTAGATGGTATTTATTTGGGTACACGCCAAAATAAAATTAAAGTACTAAAAACCAAAAAGTTTTAAACAAGTCAAAAGATAATTAAAATCGACGTTTCGGTGGCAAATCTGCCACCGCTGTCAAGACAAATGGAATAAAAATAAAACTTACTATTATTTAGGTTTTAAAATTCAATATTTTTCTGTTTTTCTAGGATATTCGGATATTCAAATGTCAAAACATGTTTTGACATTTAATGTCAAAGTTTTCAGAATATCCGAATATCCTAGAAAAACAGAAAAATATTGAATTTTAAAACCTAAATAATAGTAAGTTTTTATTTTTATTATTTTTATTCCATTTGTCTTGACAACGGTGGCAGATTTGCCACCGAAACGTCGATTTTTAATTATCTTTTTACTTGTTTAAAATTTTTTTGGTTTTTTAGTACATTTAATTTTATTTTGGCGTGTACCCAAATAAATACCATCTATTACTTTTTTCATTACGCCGCCGAATGGGTACTTTGCACATTTTTATAAAATTAACTATATCTGCTATACGGGAAACCCTAAACGAAAACATACCATGAGGTAACTTTTGTGGCTTATGTAATAGGCTTTATAACTGGTGCATCAAAATTGGCAAAAGTCAGTGGCGCACATAATTTTTCTCTAAATAAAATTTTACAGTTACCCTGTATGCACGCCACTGCCGCAGCTGTAAGCAGATTTTTACTTTATACTATGCACTTTATTAATACACTTTTAAATTCCCAGTTTTATTAAAATCAATTAAGTTGTTTTTTAAGTCATTTAAAAAAAATTAACAAAAAAAAAAGAACTTTAACTCCTGTATATCGGAAACCATGCGTGCATAGGACTTTTTTATTATTTTTTAGTAAAGAATTACCACACTAGCGATGGTCAATGTTTTTTAAACACCCTGTATACGTCCATAATGGACATAAATTTATTTCGTGCTTAGATACCCTTCAGGATATTTAAAATTTGGCTACTTTGTAAAGCCAATTTAGAGCGTACGGCTAAAATATTTTTACAGTGTTAATGTCAACTTGCCTATTTTAAGTAAGACACCCTATATATGTTTTCCCTAAATCCTGCGCAAAATTTTAAGTAGACTTTATGTATAATGTCCTATTTCTAAGGGTAACCGTTTTTACGTATTTTAATTTTAATGCCAAAAATGACGTTTGCAGGCCATTACATATATTTATGTATTTTTGTAAACAAAAGTGTTTAATAAAAATCTGGGTGGGTTTGACATAAAGAAAAAAAAGAATCCCATTTTTGTTTTTTTTTAATTAAATCAAATTTAATCGATAAACTTTAAAAAATATATATATATATATATATATATATATATATATATATATATATATATATATATATATATATATATATATATATATATATATTTTAATTATAAAAATATTTTTAATCCACAATTCTTTTATTCAAAATTTTCAAATGCCTTCAATTATCGGAGGTGGGTAAAAGGCAGATACTTTAGCAAAATTTGGAATTTATCGACAAAATTGGATCAATTTAATTAAAATATAAAATGTTGGTCATCAAAATAGTTTTTTGGCGCCCTTTAACATCCCTTCTCAAAATAAATATATTGTCAAAAATAAAGGATGTGTGCAAATATATATTCATGAGATTTGGAACTATAAAATATTTTTTTTTACCAAACTGACAAGGGCTGTAGCTCGTGGGAGCTGCATTTTAAACATATAATTATTAGAAAAACAATACATTTATACTCTTATAAATATTACTTGCAGTGAATTTTAAAACATACTGTATGATTAGTGGAATACCCAGCTGAAAATAGTTAACCTATTTCGTTTAAAACTCGCCAAAATGTGACTGTCCAATTACTGGCTATTTTAAATCTCTGGATCGACCCAGGATTAAAATTGAAAAAAGCCCTTTAATCTCAAAATTTAAATATCTACTAAACCTAATTGGGTAAATTAAGTTTACTGTTCCATGACTTGTCATTTGCCAAAATCGGATTCGCCCAAGTTAATTACTAAAAGGTTTAAAAATTTAAAGTGTAAAATTAAAAAAAATTAAATAAATTCAAGTTATTGCATTAAAAAAATAACTCGCGGTAAGAGAGACATCTCATGTGATGATCAAAAAAAAATCGATTTTTCTTTTTTTATATAAATTGTGTTTTTAACAAGCTACGATACGATAGTAATGTGATTTTAAAAAATTCGAAGTCGGTTTAAAGATACTCTATCGGCTTGATACCTGGCACCCTTTTATACAAATATACGTTTATACAAGTTTCTGTAGACTTAAAAAAATAAATAAATAAAATCAGTTTATTATTTTATTAAAAGCAATACCATATGGACTAGACATCGCCGATTGAGGGTAAGTTGAGATTTTTATAGTTCTAAGCGGACTTGAAACTTAAAACACGTTTTCTCAAAACTGTGTTTTTCAAGCATTTCGCCACCATATCTCAAAAATATCCATAAATTTAACTTTTAGGGACAAGTCCAAGATTACCACAAAAAGTTTGTATGCATTTGCAGTAAAGCGTTTTGGGTCCATTTTATTTTTGTATAATAATTTCGACTGCTTGTCAGGAAAACTTACTTGTGGTAAGTATTTATTACTTTTTAAAATTTTGTTGTAAATAAAATCTTTAATTGAAAAGCTCAAAAATAATACCTAAAGTTTTTAATATTTAAATACAGGGTGGCCGCCGAGGTATGCAAGATACGGCGGCCACCCTGTATTATGAAAACTTTATATATTTTTAGGTCATAAATCAAATTAATTAAATATAAACAATAAAAACGCATACTTTTTGGAAAAATTGTCTGTATACTTTTATGGCTAAAAAAATCGATTTTTTGTCGTTTGTAATTAAAAAGTAAAATTAATATACAAATGCTGTAAAAAAAAATAGGTATTTTCTTAACAACTGCGCAAAGTGATACTGTTCCGCAGGCAAAAGTATGTAGTTAGACGAACGAAGCGAAGCGGAGTTCAAATAAGCTCTAATATTATTTCTCAGTGTCAAATTGTATTTAATTTGTCAGTTTTTATGTTTACTTTTTGTAACTCTAACAACCAATTAAATTTTCCAAAGATTGTGCATGCGAGAAGAAAAATCTATTTTAGTGCCTTGAAAAATAATGATATTCTGCGGTCACTTTACCTTGTGTACGTTCCTTTTGTATTATTTCTGTTTAATTAAGCTCTCCAAACTATGCTTGAAACCCGGTGTTTTCGCAACTTTTTATAAAAAAATATGACACATAAGGTTAAAAAAAAAATCTAAACCATTTACAACAACAATTTACATAAATTTTGGTTAGTTTTGGGTGAAAATATAAGCACATTCTTATCATATAAGAAATTAATTAAACAACAAGATTTCCAAATAAAGTTCTATTTTTCACAGTGTTGCCAACTCTAAAAATATTAATCCCCAAACGTAAGGTGATTTTCCCCCAAACGTACGTGATTTCCCCCTAAAATACCCCTAAAGAAAAAAGTGTTTGTTTTAAAGAGCAAAAAAAATCCTCCGATACAAAACCCCTAAAATCCTGTGAAAAACCCCTAAAACACAATTTTTTTTTCAAAGCCAAAAAGAACTTATGTACAATTCGTTTTGTCCATTTTTTTATACAGAAAAAAACCCTGAAAAACACCTAAAAGAAATTTTACTCCTAAAAACCCATTCCACCTATTTTTCCCCAAATTTGAAGGGAAACCCCTAAGTTGGCAACACTGATTTTTCAAACCTTCTAAGTCCGTCTGTGACATTTTCTCTTTAATAAAAATAATGTCATCCTGGGGAAAATTGAGGTCCACTGAACCGTATCTAAACCAATTAAGCTCGATATACATTTACATTCTGATTAAAGGATTTTTCCAATTTCGATTTTATTGGATAGATCCAAAAGCTTAAAATAATTCTTTGTAATTGGACTGTCACAATGTAGGCATTTAAAAAAAATATTCTGGAATAATAGGTAAGTATTTACGCAAATCAATATTGCTTAAGAGGTAAATAAAATTATAAGCTAAATTTGTATTAACAATAATTATTAGAATACTGCCTTATTAAAAAGGAAATAATAAAAAGTAATAATTTTTAGCTTAACCGTTATTTTTATTAAAGGGTAAAACAAGATATTGGAAATTACCCGCTTTTGCATGTTTTTTAAAATCTTCTGGGAATTTTGCTAAACAAAAAACTTTATAATATAAAAATTTAGTTTTTTTTTTGATCCACATAATATTCCTATTCTATTAGAAATCAAATTCCTTATATTTGCGATTTTTTTTTGACGTGGCTGTCACAAAATTACATTGTCCTGACCAAGGTTAGTTTATATTTATAAGGTTGCGACATATCCTCAACTTTTAGGCGGTTCGAGGTCGGGGACGCAAGGAAGGGCACTTCACGGAGAAAAGTTGGCAAGACTGGGTAAAATCAAAGTTGATGATCAATCCAGTGGCGTCTAGAATTTGCGCATTTCATTTTGCATTGTTTTGGTAGTGATATTTGTTCAAAGATGTAATTCCAAATGTTTTTTTATTTAAAGTAAAAGAATTTACAACTTAATAATAATTAAAACTTGTTGTGTAAACGGTTGTTCTACTAATACAATAAACTGTATATCTCCGGCACTGAACAACATGGCCGAAAAATGGGAGATGTGACGTCATAACACGTCAAAGTAATATGGCCGAATGTCGTGACCTTATATAGACCGACTTTGGTCCTGACAACAATTAAAACATAGGATTCTAAAAAAACTAAAACTTGTTGTCCCAGTTTTTTTGGGTACGATAGTACAAGCAAATATGATATCGATAATTTTATGCTTTATTTGTTTTCTGGGAGATTACGTTTAAACAAAACTACCTTTATATTAAATATTTCGTATTTATTTCTTTTAAAGTAATTTAGCTTTTATTATATTGTGCAGGATAGAATAGTTCTTCATAGTATATAAAGGTTTTATTTTTTTTTTTTTTTTTAAATGTTTAATACACTTTTATTTTATTCTTGAAAAAAGCCAAATAATGTTTTGTTTATGATATAAGGTTTGTTTCAGCAGAATATTAGAAACATGTTAGCAACAATCGTAAAACGCAGAAATTGTTGGCAACATTTTGGAACGAAAAATAAACAAGGCGTGCATACTGCTTATACGTCAATACAAGAAAGGTTATGTCACTAAAATTTGTCCAGTAATGTTCAAAGAAAGTTTGCAAACTTTTTAAACAGTTTCTAACATGTTTCCAACATTATAACTACCACTGGAACAACAAACAATTGTATAATATTACAAACATGGCACTGCTGGAACGACAAATTTGACGTACGCAGAATCAAACGATTTGCAAACATTTCTGACAGCCTGCTGGGAGCACAACCTATAGATAACAATAAAATGATTTGGATTAATTTTTAAGTGTTTGTTTAAAATCTAAAGCTAGTTTTAAGTTTAAAGTGAAATATGATAAAGAAATTAAAACATTTTTTAAATGTTTTAACGGTATTTCTTTAGTCAAACACAAAAAGAAGATTTTTAGAAAAGAAACAATTGCAAGTGCGGGTATTCTAGCAATTTTTATTTAACTTAAGCAAAATAAAACTTGGATTTAGATTAAGTTAGTTTTGGTGAAAAAAAATAATTAATAGTTTGATTGAGTTAAAAGTATTTTGTCAATACACTTTTTACTCTTTGCAGTTTTTCTTATATATTTTGTGATCTACCTCCACATTTTTGTAGTTTCATTTTAGTTTGTTTATATTTTCGGTGTACCACTGTTACGCAATATATCCAAAAATCAATTTTAGATTATCGGGTATACGGAGACAATTTTCAAAAAAAAAAAAAAAAAAAAAAAAGAAAAAACATTATAAAATTAACATGTTTACATGTTGCGAACTCTTGTGCCAGATCAATTGAAATTAAAAAGTCTTAAAAACTATAAAACACAGATGTATACTGTTGTATACATATGCGTAATATTATGTATATCTAGTTAGTCTACCTACCCAGTACGGCAACAGTAATTTTATGGGCAATATACAGTACGAAGACAACAACTTACCCTGGAAAAAAATCGTGATTAAAGAACTAGTAGTAATATTAAAAATGTAATTATAAAACTACTTCTCTTTTTGGGTGTTTAAAGAAATCTTAACAAGTTTCAATAGCCTAGTAAGCAATATACGTTACCATAATTAAAACGGTTAAAGGTTTTTTTATAATTAAAATATATTGTGGCTTTAAAAAAATTAATAATGCCATATTGTGTGTTACAAGTACGAAAAGCGATATATTTCGGACGATAGTGAGTGTTTGCTTGACAAAAATCAGTTCTTACAAAAAATTGCAAAACTTAAAGCAACCAAGCTTTAAATTAACCTATTACTTACAAAAAACTAGCATAATTAAACATTTTTGAATATGGGCTGTTTAAATACATAAATATAATATTAAAATTATTTCATTCCTTAATACCAAAATACATTTCTTGTAATGTTCACTATATCACAAAATTTAACCAGCCAAAGATCAAACTATGCTTCTATTGCAGCTTTCAGCACCATTTGACAATTTCTCATTCTAGTTAGTATTTCTAGAAATGCACTTTACATTTCGGGATGCATAAACTTATATTACTTTATGTTTGGAAGGCTATTTCAAGTCTATTTCGTTCAAAGGAAAATTCCAGGCCACTATTCCTGAACGCTGGTCCTGTTAAATTCAAACGTCCAGACAAAGAGAAGAGAGAGAGAAAGATAAATGAAATAGAGTAAATTACTTTGTCCTGTGACAGTGGTTTTATTGTGACCAAAGAATTAAACCGGTGGAAATCAGTTGAGATTTAGAGTCAATGCTATTTGTGTGGGAGAAGTTTTATAGGTTAATTTAATAATATTTAAAGCATTTATTAAGTTCTTCATCAGTAACTACAAGTAAAAACACAGTTTGGACTGTCCACACGCACGAAAAACTTAATTACTAGCGAGTAGCGACTCAAGATTATATTAAATTAAGCCGTCTATGAACAAAACATAAGAGCCAGTGGTAACAAACCGTCAGTATTTTTACCAAATCTTATATTTTTCTCAATGACTCTCCTATAGCTACCTTTTTTGCGCCTTTTGGGTCTTCCACCTAGGTCCGACCACCGTCCCCTTAGGTGGTGCGCTGCAGCCCTAGAAGATTATTGTGCCTTAACCCTACTCCTTTTATTCAAACACCATTCATTTCATTACTTGGTGGTTGCTGCTCAGTCCGTCCGCTGAACCCCAAGCACCGGGTGCCTGTGTCCGCGGTCACCCAGACAAAATATGGCCGCGCTCCACGTTGCTTAACTCCAGTAATCCTCTCTGCTGATCTCACCGGCGAAGCAACGAGCGCAGCTATAGCTACCTTACATGAGATGGGGCTTGACTAAGTCAAGCGAGGGTAGCTATGACTTCGCACTCAGGTAAAACAGGTACCCTAAATTTGACCAAGTTCAGCAGTATTTTACTAAAGCTGCCGTTTGGACACATTAAAGAGTATATTTAATGTGACCAAAAAATATTTGCAGTCGATTTAGATGTTAAAAAAAAAATTAAAAAGCCTGCTACGAAATTACAGCCATCTAAATCTTCTGCCAATATTTTTTTGGGTAGCATTATATATACTTTTTCATGTGTCGAAACGGCAGCTTGAGTAAAATACTGCTAACTTGATCAAACTACGTACCTGTCTTACCTGAGTGAGGTCGCTTGGGTCGCTTGATTTTGTGAAGCCCATCTCATTTAGTGTAGATATGAGAGAGTCATTGAGCAAAATATGAGCTTTGGTAAAATACTGAGGGTCTGCCATCCACTGGATCTTAAACTAAATTGTTTTAACAAATACCGGCTTTTAAAAATTAAAATTATGTGTAAATCTTTAAGACAGGTAAAAACACATTTAACATTTTAATGCAATGGATTGTAACCAGTTGGGTCATAAGATTCTACCGATGAATAAATAATGATTTAAACATCTTATCACATACCTTATAAAACATAATAAAAAAATCCTTTAATTTATTAAATTGCATGCATTTAAACATGCTACATGGTTTAATAAATTTTTGAATTTAAAAGGTTACGTGAGATAGCGCCACTTACGATGTTAACTCATATTTCAGTGTGTAAAAGAATTATGAAGTCAAATTGGCCTGTATTATTAGGATAGGTCAAGTTTCAATGAAAGAGTGGTATAATTAGCATTATACATGCACCATATAATTTCTTTCACGCAAGCATTCGGCTCGTCGAGCACACTTTATTAGGTGAACCAAATATTTAAATTACCCATCAAGATTGTAGATCACTGAGTCTAAAATTATATGTCTCGACTTTCATTCACGTCATATAATTTATGTCTGGTTAAGTATAAATGAAATCATGTTTGCATTTATATAGGTTTATAAGATAAAATTTAATGCGTTTATTGTACAACGATGGGTATTAAATGAATATACAGAGTGTCACATAAGTTTGTAAAAAATAGGGGGATTCTACATCAGATAATATAAAAAAAGTTTATAGAAACATGGGTCCGCAAATTTTTGATCTCAAGATATAATATTATAAACTTAAAAAAAAAAATTAAAATAACTTATTTAAGCTAACCCTACTTAAATAAGTATGTATTTACTGGTATAATTGCTAATAAAACAAATAAAACCTAATTTTAAGGTGGATTTTTTTTCTAAAAATAAGACAAGATAAAGAAAAAAAGACATAAATGCTGTGTATTTTTGTTTGCTTAATTTAAAAAAGACAAATTTTTTTATACATATTTACTCACTAATGACGGACCGTTTTTGTTAGAAATATTCCTTCGGTGGCCGCTCGAAACGCCACTGGACCTGATTAAATCTAATGAAGTTAACGATAAATTACTCCCTTAACGCTATAAATAACATTAGCAAATTTAAACAAAATTGTGTAGCGGAATATTTAAGATACAAAAACACATTTTTTCAAGTTTAACAACCTGTGTCTTCAGAATAAGGAATTTAAGGATCCATGTTTAAAAGAACTTTTTCATATTTTTAATAGTAGAATCTGTCCCTAAATTTTCTTAAGAACGTCCTGTAACACCGTGTAAAGATAGTTACAGTTTTAATAAAGTGGCTGGAGATTGTGTAGCTCACAATTTCCTTGGCCGAATATTTTCATGACAATTTAAACCAACTTATCAATTTACAAACTAGTTGCTTACTTTGAATATAACAGAGTTTAAACAAAATATTTTTTACCTTTTAATAAATAAAAACAGTTTTTAACATATTGTAGTAGTCACACCTTTGTACCACTAAACAGCACTCCTAATTTTTTAACCCCCATGTAGAAGCATTTACAGTTCTTTTTGTCTGAATTTTTATTTAGAAACGATCTCTCTTTTTACTTGTGTATACATATGATTTAAAAAAATAGGTGTTCCGTTGTACAAGTTATTGTTGGAGACCCTGTATAGGGTGATCATTCTTAAGTTGGGTAACATCGGGTTTTCGAAAAATGTACTTTTTTTTAAATGGAACACCCTGTATATTATGTCATTACTTAACAGATATATTAAAGAGCTTTAAAAATGCCCACATGTGAGATTTCCAATTTTTAATAGTTTTGTATATATGGCCATCTTCGAGAATTTAATAGTAAACCGACATTTTTAAATGAAACACTTTGCATATTACATCAATATTAAATAAATATTTTAAGGAGCTTAAACAAAAGGCCCCATTTGATAATATGTCTATATCTAATAGTTTAAAAAAGATGGCTATTTTAATCAGTATATTATGTTAAATTTCCATTATATCTTCAGCTCTAAACTATAGACATAAGCAACTTTTGTGTAGTAGATAAAATAGACACTATATCTACTATTTTTGGTTAGATGACCATATTTTTAAAACTATAAGACATATACATATCAAAATATATGGTATTTTCTTAAAGCTCTTTAAAATATCTATTTAACGGTAATTCATTATGCACCCTGTAATTTCCAGAAATCAACAATAAACACCATATCCATTTATCAGTGACAATTTAGATCATTAATTTATAATGTCATTGCCAAACTAAACAATTTTATATGGGAATTTCAAGAATTCTCGCATTTCATTTTAGCTTTACAGCTAATTCCAACACATGCACTCACAGTTACGCAAGACAATAAAACAAATTTGTCTACATAGAAATCAATTTATGACGAAAATATCAGGATTTAATCAAATGCTCAAATATTCCATTAACTGCCAGACAATAACCCAAACGATTATAAAATTCATATCTTACGTTGGCTAGTCGGTACATTGATATTCTGGCACATTCAGCGGAAATAGCATTCTTTAGCTGATTCGTTGTTCAATGTAAAAGCATTCGTCAGTAAAGCAAATATTTTGTAAAAACCTCTGTCAGTGTTTGTCCTCTCCATCATCTCAAAACAAAATTCCTGTCGTCGTATTTCGTCTCGTTCTTAATTCTTGGTGTCTCTCGTACTTGTGGCCGTGGTATTTACATCATGTTTAAAATTTGAGATATTGTGGTGTGGTCTTGTCCAGTAATGTCCTACCAGTTGTCTCGTGCTAATATTTTCCTTCTGGCCTCCTCTACACAAAGTATCACGTCTAAATCCCTCTCGTTTTGTACAATTCGTTCTGATTTTCACGTCGATTTTCTTCAATTTGCAATTATTGATCACTGTGCCTGTAGTTTCCAATTTTTTTATCGTCCGTTCTATTGTCGATTTACTTAGCATTGGCCTGTTGGGAAAATAGGCGGAAACATGTCCGCTAATCTTCGATAACTATTTCCCTGAGTAGATACCATTTTTATAATAGTGATTTTTTCTTTGATTTAAGTAGTTCATATAATTTAAAATGATGTGACATTGATCTGACAACTTGAGGAAGTGGGGTTAAATAATTTTTCTAGCATTTTATTATAAACTCCTAACCATACAGAGGCGGCGTAAGAAGATAGGAGATTCGTAACATTATCTTAGCATTCATCTCTTGGCTGATGGACTGAGAAGAGCTGGAAAAGTGTTGTTACCACTGAGTTCGACTTTTCGTTAGCTCTTTGCGATCCTATTCATATTTTCTTCTAAAATAATTAGGGGAGCCAATATAGGACCACTTCAAAATTCATGTGGATTTCCTCAGGGTTGTCCAACGAAGGGTAAACACCCTCGTAATTTCTTTATTTCAAAGATATTGAAAAACGGTTTATACAAAAGTTGTAGGAATTTTAGAGGAGAATATGAGCAGTTTGCCATGAAAACAATTGAACATCTAATAAAAAATTTATACGAAAAAAATATGGTTATCTTCCTTATTTTAAATGGAACACCCGGTAT
This sequence comes from Listronotus bonariensis, assembly GCA_014170235.1. NCBI lineage: Eukaryota > Metazoa > Arthropoda > Insecta > Coleoptera > Curculionidae > Listronotus > Listronotus bonariensis. Next base: position 74,579 of record JACEGR010004552.1, read on the forward strand.
ATTATGTGATTTTTGGATTCTCTAGAAAATTCTAAACCTTTTTCATATAGGGTGTTACATGTCTAAAGTTAAAAGTTTCGGAGCAATGGACAATTGAAAATCAGTAAAATGTCTTATAGCTTATTCTATTAAATAGGCTGAAATGCAAAAAATGTCAACAATGGGACACGTGAACAGAAAATAATAGTGAACAAAAAATACTAGTATTATTGTGAAAAATCGTGGGGTGCTCTGTGCCATATTTTTGTATATCAGAGCAACCCACGCTTTTTCACAATAATACTAGTATTTTGTTCACTGTATTTTCTGTTCACATATCCCCATTGTTGACATTTCAGCCATAAGAATAAGCATAAGACACTTTCTGATTTTCAATTGTCCATTAACCAGCAACATGTAGACATGTGACACTGTATATGAAAAAAGTTTCACTAGAGAATCCGAAATCATATTATCCGGGTGTTCATTTAAAACAGGAAGATAACCATATTTTTCGTATAAGCATTAGATGTTCAATTGTTTTCTCCAACGAAGGGTAAACACCCTCGTAATTTCTTTATTTCAAAAGATATTGAAAAACGGTTTATACAAAAGTTGTAGGAATTTTAGAGGAGAATATGAGCAGTTTGCCATGAAAACAATTGAACATCTAATAAAAAATTTATACGAAAAAAATATGGTTATCTTCCTTATTTTAAATGGAACACCCGGTATATTATGTGATTTTTGGATTCTCTAGAAAATTCTAAACCTTTTTCATATAGGGTGTTACATGTCTAAAGTTAAAAGTTTCGGAGCAATGGACAATTGAAAATCAGTAAAATGTCTTATAGCTTATTCTATTAAATAGGCTGAAATGCAAAAAATGTCAACAATGGGACACGTGAACAGAAAATAATAGTGAACAAAAAATACTAGTATTATTGTGAAAAATCGTGGGTTGCTTGACATACAAAAAAATGTACAGAGCATCTTTTGAGTAACGCGTGTTTCTGTTCATTTCAACAAATAGCCACAGCAGAAGAATATTCTTGACAAGTAAACTATCAAAAGTTTGACGACTGTTTGATCCACTCGCTGCACGGCAACCAAACGCCACTGTTGGAGCACGTGTCCCATTGTTGACATTTCTTGCATTTCAGCACTATTTAATAGAATAAGCTATAAGACATTTTACTGATTTTCAATTATCCATTGCTCGAAACACAACTTTAGACATGTAACACCTATATGTAAAAAAGGTTGAGAATGCAGAGAATCAAAAAATCATAATATACCGGGAATTCCATTTAAAATAGGGAGGATAACCTATTTTTCGTATAAATGTTTATTAGATGTTCAGTGTTTTCATGGCAAGCAACATTCTCACTACAAAAATCCTACAGCTTTGTATCGTTTTTATCTTTTAAAAATAAAGAAAGGGTGTTTACCCTACGGATGCAAATGGCTTATGGTTCGGAATCCTCCTAAATTTAAATATGTTGTAGATGGATCCTTTCTGATCATCATCTTAATGAAACTCGTTTTGATCTGATCTGTAATTTCGGAGATACAGATTTTTTAAAGTTGACAGTTTTTAGATTTCAGAGATTTTGCACCAAAACTGGTTTTTGCCTAGTTTCTATTACACCTACAAAAAAGGCAAGTTTTTATACACCGATTTTAAGGTAAGAAATCAGGCTATTTCATTCTGTACAAAACATTTTATATTAGATTTACATCATTCCCAGTGGCGGCACAAACGTAAAAAATATGAAAAAAAAAAACTAGAAAAAAGCAATTTTAGAAATTAAAAACGAAAAAACAGTTAAATATATTTTAATTTTTGATATGTTGTTTAGAAGTTTTGGAGAAACAGTGAGGCTAGGCTACATAGGTCAAAGCTAATTTCACTTTGTTTGTTACGTAGATAATTATTTATCGATCTTTCGTTTTAAAGAAAAATCCTCTATTGCCCGCACTAAAATTTGAATTCTCTAAATAAATAAAAAAAAGATATAAACTAGGAAGCATGTTGTATCACCTAAGTTTTTTAATTAAAATTTAAATAATCTAAATAATAAAAAAGCAGAAAATTTGTATTTAAGAATAAAGATTTTACTTTCGTGGACATAATATTAGATTTAAGATATACCCATCTATAAGACTGGTGGTAAAATTAAAATAAATATATTAACATTTTTTAAAAAGCCAACCAACACATTTATTTCCATTAAAAAAAAAATATATGTAGGTTATTTTAAATGTGTTGTGTTCTAATTATAAGATACCTAATAATTGTTTTATTTATACCGGTTGCCTACGAGATCACTTTCCGGCTGCCATTTTTATTATTTCTTTATTAATATCGACGAAACTTGGTAGGGTTGTTAGACTAATAAAAGTCATTTTAGGGTGTATATGACACTCTATTATGACTTCCGGTTTCCAATGGAAATGACTGGAACTTTTGATTTTTAAATGAGACACCCTGTAATTTTTTTTTTTGTTTTTCGTAATCTACAGATCATTTTTAGTCGGAATACAATATTTTCAAAACAATTTTTGGTCAAATTTTATTTTTAAATTAAATTTTTATTTTTCATCCAGAGTCAGATCATTCTAAAATCGAACTCCTTATACTTAACTTACTTCAGAAAAATACGAAATTGGATTTTATCTTTCAAAACTTTTTTACTAGGGGCTCTAAACTTAATTTTTTTACTTTTTTTACCCTAGCTTAAAAACCAAAATAGGACCATGTAGCTTTTATAAAATTTCTAAATGCAGTATTTAACAGCGATTCCAACGATATACAACACTACGACGCCAAACTTCATCTTCTTTAAAAAAAAAAAACATTTAATTTGTAGGAAAATGATCTTTTTGATAATAAATTGCGTACGTTGCGGTTATCGTAGTTGCCATGAAAACAGACACTAATAGAATATTTTGTAGAAACGATTGCTTGTGTATCGTGAAAACTTTAAAAAATAAAAACATTATAAATTGAGTTCCGCCTAAAAATAATCTGGAGAATTCGAAAAACAAAAAATATACAGGGTGTCCTATTTAGAAATCAGAAGTTCCAGCTATTTCCGGTTAAACCAAAAGTCGTAATAGTCATATACACCCTAAAATGATTTTTTGTTAGTCTAACAACCCCACCAAGTTTGGTCAGTATCGATAAAGAAATAAAAAATGGGAGCCGGAAAGTTATCTCGTGGGAACCCGGTTAATGTACAAAAAAAAAAAAATTAAATATAATAAAAATTATTATTAAAATTTGTCTTTTAATGCTAAACATACCATTTAACAGTTTATAGGGTGGACTAGAATATAAAATATTAATTTGAAGTAATGGTACCGCTTTTATAATTACATATATAAATCTGACATATTTTATCGTAAAAATTTAATAAACAGAAAAACATTCTTTGTTTATTGATTTTTTAATGTTATTCAAGAATAATAAAACAACTTGCAGCAAAGATAAAAATTTAAATTATTCAGGAATTTTTTACACATCGCTAAGTATCTTCTTTTCTTTATTTGTTTATTAATTGAAGTTTTTCTAATTTAGCCTTGCATTTTGGGACTTTTTTTTTTAAATTTTAACAAGTACTTGCACAACTTCATAGGTATGTTGAGTACCTAAGTTAGTATTTTGACTGGCGAAATAGGTAAATTTAATAGATTAATTAAAATTGCTGTAACTTTTACTGGTTTTTAGTAATACTCTTAAAATCTTTTTTTTTTTTGGTAAATTTTTGTTTACTTTTTTAACGTTTTCTAATTTTGGCTTTATACAAGGTGGCTAAAATTTACGGAGAATTTCTAAAGGATGCTTCTTCACCAAAAAATCAAAATATATACCTATATGGCTTAACGTTTCACTAAGACTTGAGGGTGTTAAAATTTATAAAAACAAATATTTTTTTATGATAAAGTAATATTATTTTTGTAAAATTTAGGATACGTCTTATAAGTATTAAAGCTTAAAACTTAAAACTCTTTATACATTTGTTCTTTGTGAGGACTTAACGGTAAATATATATTTTTAAAATGACAAACCACTGCATTTGCCATAAATTAAATAAGGCCTTTTAATTCTTGTTTAGTTTAATACAAAATTATAATTAGCTTTTTTTCATTATAGGTTATTATTTGTGCCCAAAATGTATGTTTTATTAAACAAAATTAATTACTACGCTAGTTAAAAATATTGTACTTTTTTAAAATTTAAGTCATTGTCCCTAGCAATCATTTTCCATACCGCATAATGGTATATATTTAATAATAAAAAAGGAAGGACATCTTTTCCTTAAACCAATAGAGAATTTAAAAACATATTTTTATGTTAGGAAAATCCCATGTCTCTCTTAATATGTATTTAGGGAAAATTCCTCACAGACAATAGGCGTCTTCGCTAATATGAAAAGGCAGTAACAATAAACAGCTGCGTGTCTTTTAATGCAAAAAATATATCTGCCAAATTTCTCAAAAGAGTTTTGTGGTTCAAAATGAAATATGAATAAGAAAGAGGTATTTTTTTAAACAATTTAACTTTTTAGTTCCTTAAGTAGAACAGTTATGACATATGTTATATGTCATAGTTGCATAGCATATATAAAGTTTTTTTCTTTTTCGTTAAAAAATTACTTCTTAAAGTTTAAAGGTAGAATTTTCGGACATTCTGTGTTTATTATATACCCCGTTAAATTTGCCTCGGCAAAAATTACTTATACCAGGGCTTCCGGGAGCAGCGCAAAGCGGTATAACTACAACTTTTATTTAATGACTTTTTTAATTTCTGCTCTTCAATATTTTATTTTTGTAATAAAATATCCTTATCTGAGTACGGGCGTCGTAAAAATTGCAGGTTTCAAGGGCGTCACACTAGCAATAAGTTTGGAAACCCTGGCTATCACTTTACAGGATGACCCACGACAAACTGCGGCTTAAAAAGTAGGCAAAATTGATTTTTAATTTTTAAAAATGTTCAAACCTTGTTGGCTCAGTAAGAACGTGTACAGTTATGACACAAAAACTTACTTTACAATCAAAACTTTGTTTTTAAGATACCTTTTATATTTACCAATACTATTAGGGGCAAAATTATTTCATGTATAAATAGAGTTGGAACACTCCGTATTTTCTTTGATGTGCTTGAAGCAAATAAATAGCTTCCATTGCGTACGATCACAAATTTTGTTTTCTGACAGAAAGTGTCTTTAGTCTATAGTGCCAGGGCTAGTAAACCCTTCGAGTAAGGTTGGGCCTACAAGGCTAGTAACTGAGTGAGTGATTTGTATAGTGATGAGTCATAGCATGCTAAGTACGACAATCATCACCTGGCAAGCATCAGCCCCGCACATCAGCACCCTGTATATTTGTGAAAGTTAAAAAATAATGATTTAAAAAAACTTGTAATTGTAAGCTTGAAATTTTACTAGGGTTTAGTTCATTCATAGTACGGTTTGAAGAAAAATGACAGGCGTTTTTGATGAGCACAAGTACCTGCCAGGCGAACTTAAACGTGTGGCTGATTTGAATGGCCATATTTCCAAAACTAATAAAGTTAGATGTACCTAATGTGGTGTTTCCTTAAAGCTCTATTAAAGATCTTTTTAATGGTGATACTGGTGATAATATTCAGGGTCAAAAAACAAATATATGTTTTAATGAGGCCTGTATATTATATTACCATTAAACAAATCCTAAAAAGCTTTAAGAAAATACCACATTAAATACATCTTCCTTTAATAGTTTTAAAAATATGACCATCCAAATATGCCACGCCTTTCAGTTTGCCTGGGCAGGAACCTGTGCTCATCGAAAACGCCTGTCATTTTTTTCAAACTTTACTATGAATGAAATAAATTCTTGAAAAATTTGAAGCTTACAGCTTCAACTTTTTTTTAAAAACATTCAGGGTGATGATGTGCAGGACTGATACTTGCTAGGTGATGATTGTCGTACTAAGCATGCTATGACTCCTCACTAGACAAATTTCTAGCCTTACGGGCCCAACGTTACTCGAAGGGTTCACTAGCTCTACTACTACTAGGAATCATGTTACCATTATACTATTTTTTGTAATTTTTGCGCTTTAAAAATTTTTAATTTAAATATTATACGCTTTGTTTTTCTTATCACGCAACATACAAAACCTATCTTTCATTTCGAGTATTGTAAAGTTAAAATGCAAAAAGGTTTTTTTAAAGCTTGTCGCATAGGAAATGGTTTTGTTTTAATATCTTACCCTTGCATGTTTTATTAGCATGTAGGTAGCGTATAAAATGGCATTAATTTAATCCAATATCTTTCGTCAGAGTTTCTACAAATTTCCTTTATTTTCCAAAGTCACGCACGTGACAAGGGAAATAAATGAATACTAATTATAATCAAGCTAATGAATTGTGTACTTCTGGCAAGAACTTAAAATATCTCGAAGTTATTAAAACGTAAAATATATAGTGACACCATAAAATTCATTATTTAATTTCGTTTACTTCTGACATTTCTTTTATTAATTTTTATTAAAAGATTAACCGAAAGTGTTACCACTTTTATTATTATTTTAAAAAATCAAAAATAAAACCTAGACATAAGTCTCTAATCAGACGATCGGACACTATTGTCGGATTAAATTATCTGAAAGTCGACTGATTTCGAATTGGACGTCACGACAAACCTGTTTCAAATTAGTTAACCTTCATATAACAAAAAAAAAGACTCCAGGAACGTAAACTTAGGCGCCACCTTCAGCAAAAAACCCATCTTTAAGAGGTATTCTAGGAGAGGGACTAGTCTAGTTAGATACGAAAAAGGGCTAACTTCACCCATCTGTTTACCGGATAAAAACTTTTTATTATAAATATAGTATTTAAATAAAGGTTTTGCCATAGGGTTGCCCAAATAATTATGGTCAAAGCAATGACCAATTAAAAGAATATCATGGGGTCACGAGGTGGGAATATCGGCGTCAGCCGATTGCGAGAAAATCCACGGGTGTAAGAAAGTCATTTTCACACAAACTTTATGGACACACACGACCACAAATTATTCACCAAAAAACGATAAAGTTTGTTTGGCTTTACAGGGAAAATAGGAAAACAATTAATAACTTTGCAACGTTAGGGTGATATATACTTTTCCTCACTGCCGTATTATATTGTACTATTTAACAATATTTTATATCGAAAATTGCGTACCTAGTAGCTTTGTATAACTCTTTATTATTTTAGAATTTAAAACGGTCCTTACTTAAAACATAATGCATGGTTTGTTTACTTGTAATACCACTAGTGCATAATTTATTTCGGAATTTTTTAAGGCCACGAATATTTTATTCAGAATTTATCGCAAGCCGCAGACAGGGGATAATTTCCTTAAAATATTCCATAGCCAGAAAAAATGTTCTGGAATAATTTAAGCACGTGTGTGTATTCAAAGTAAGTCAGTAAGAAAATTTTAAACTAAATTGGTTTTAAAATATTATTCTTTTAAGTTGTATATGTGTACCTTCGACACGAGCTTAAAAAATGCAACATAAAATAATTATTTTTAGTTTTATCAGTTGCAGTTGCCCATAAATATAATTTTATGCTTTAACATTGTCAACTCTTTTATACTATATATCATTTATACCTTGCTTTCGTTCGATTTTTAGTTATTTTCTACTACTTCAGTCCTATGATAATATTTTACTAACTGCGGTTGTATAAAGTTAGTCATTATAGGGACTTAAAACCGACAATTATTTCATATTATGGTACGTCTAAGATATTATAACTGGCGAAAACTAACATTTTTTTCACTACGAATGTGAAATTTAATGATTTTGTCAAAAAAATGGTACTATAATTTTTTCCGAGGTACTTTCACTGAAAGTAAAGCCTTACACTTGTGGAAAAAATGGGTGTAAGTTAATGTGAAAATGGTGTCTCTTGGAGGTGGAAATCAAATATTAGGTATACAATTTAGCTTGCAAACTCAAGAATTGTGTGCAAAAGAAGGTAGGAAAATAGTGAATTTAGGTTAGTTTTTGATTATCAAGTCTGATGATAAATATCTCGAAAACGAAACGATGTCGGACTAAAACTTCTTCTAACCTACCTATATTTATATAACAAAGAAGAAAACATTATTAAGTTAAATAGCAGAGAACATTTGAAACACTTTAAAGATGGGTTATTAGTTGACTCTCTTTCCCATCCTAAACTGTCCCCCTAAAAATAAAGTGTGTCTTAGGATTTTCTTGTAAGTGTATAAATAACGGAATTTTAGGGAAGGCTCGTTCCAATTGAAATACACTTTATGTATAATTTAAATAAAGCGATAAACGTATGAGATTATTTTTTATAAATAAACATTTTTTGGCCACTTTATTTTACCTTTTGGTAAGTGTATATATATATATATATATATATATATATATATATATATATATATATATATATATATATATATATACATTTTTACCATCAAGAATTCTTTTTAACCTATTGTCCTTCTTTTCTCTTAACACGTAACATTCCAATAGCAGAAATTAAGCTTCATTTTGCTGTAAATTACATTTTAAGGTTTTTTGATATTTTTATCTCTCATATTACGATTTACCAATAGGTAAAGTCGAGTTCTAAATCTGTTAGATCCTGTTTAGAGTCCCTTTGTTGTTAGAAATTTCAGAAAATAAGCTGCTTACAAGATTCCATAAAGGCCAGACGTCAAACATTTAAGCAATATTCTTACCAGTGTTAAAAGGTTATAAAGACAAGGGTTTAACCTTTTAGTAATCGTGGTTACTAAGGTGATTGTAGTGGTACAATATTGTCAGAAAAATTTAGATTATGCGCGTAATAGTCCACGAAATTGTAGCTAAGTGGTCAATATGGTATTTTTATACAAGGCTGTACCCGTTGAAACTAATACAAAGATTATATCACTATGTTTGGGTAGGTTTAAGAGCCGGCAACGTCGCTAATGCGTCACCAATAGATTAATTGGAGTCTGAAACGTAGTACCGTGTGCAATATAGTATCATACACAGTGTTTTGTATTTACATTTTTATTCAGTAAATTGTGCGTATAAATGAGATGTATATTTGCTTACAACGCCAAAATTTTTATGGTCAACTCTCTAGAAGATAAAGTTTTTGTAAATTGTTGTTGTAAACCGTTTTTTATTGATAAATTAAATGTTCATATTTTTTAACTCAAAATAAATTCATTAAAAAACTAATTAGTTTTTAAAAATATCCTAAGGTTAGTTTTTATAATTAAAAAACGGATACAGAACTACAAAGAGCATATACCGGGGACAACGAAATTACTATCCAGCATTTATTTTCTTTTTAGTAAATACGTACGCTTTTTAAATTTATGAATGTTAAATTGTATTACCAGATGCCAACTTTAGATATAATAGCACCTGTGTATTACTTTCGGTTTAACCGAAAGTGATATAAGCTTTTAATATTTAAAAAATAAAATACCTGTATATTATAAAAAGATTACAAGTCATTCGCTTATATCATAGAGTAAGGGAAATTATAAGGATTATCATGGAATAGCCGGTTAAGGACAGGTCATGCGAAACTCCCAATATAATTTTATTCGTTTCTCGTTGAAATACCGCCAGTTAGTCATTTCAGTAAGCACGTGTCTCCCCACTGCTGATGTTACATGAGGCGAGGCTTGGACCGACGCATTTAAAGTGTAAACTGGCAAAAATGATAAGCGTGCCGCCAGCCTACCGCAAGCGGTACAGGTACAGCATGCCATGGTTTCTCTTATCCGTAGGTATGTTACTTTATGTATATAAAATCCTCTTATATACCATCAACCTACATTTTCTGGTTTTGAAGAAATTGGCGTTTAAAAATGTTCAAGACCGCAGAATAATACAATTTTATAAGAAAATAAATTAAAAATAACAAAAATTCAAAATTTTTAAAATAATTCTTTTTTAAGACTCTACCTTCTAAGGCTCTTATAATACTACTTCCTGTTTAACCGAAAGTGCCATAAAAATTGAACTTCTAAAGATGATAACCTTAATAGTTTAATGGAACACCCTGTATATTTTAGGACTTAAATTTAGAAGCAATACCTGATACAAAATATTTTATGCACCATAACCTATGTTTTGTTTCTAGAGAAAATGTACGTTTAGAAATGTCCTAACTCCTGCTTAATGAGAAGATGGCATTTACAAAAATTATTTAAAGATTGGATGTAGAGGTTTGGCTTAAAAATTACTTTTGTTTTCAAATTAAAATAAAGGTAGTAAGGAACTGCCGTTACCAAACTCTTTAAAGGGTAATTATGTCATTTTTATTTAAAAAGTTCCTGTAACATATGTCCGGAGTTGCTTGGTTTCTGAGATACAGGGGCGGTTATTATTATTTGCAAAAGTCTGTTTTTATATATCTTAAATACGAAGCTAGGTACAAAAAAAGTACGACGTTAAAAGTTATATTTTTAGTTGCTCTATAGGAAAAAAATATAAAAACTACATAAAAAGCCAGTGGCGTACAGTGGGCAACAACTGCCAATATTACTGAGAGAAAAATTACTTTTTAATATCTCAATAAATTTCTTACCTATTTTAGACACACTGTATGCATGGCATAATGCCCTACTCAATTATTAATAACAGAACTACTTTAGTGCAAAAGAACCAATACTATTGTTGTCCGAATTTCCTATCTCCTTAACGCACGGTGCATCGGTCCCGCTTTGTTGTTGCTTTACTTGCCTATGAAAGTTTTGAATAAGCTGAACATCACGTGTTTACTTATCATAACAAATATATTTTTTTGTCATAATAAATATATAACATGAAATATTTTAGCGTTTTCTAAGCGTTGGCGCTACTGAAATCTAAATCCAGATTTGTTTTTGTTTGTGACATAATGCAGATGACGCCTTTATTGCTCAGTTAATTTTCTCAATATACCATGAGCAAAAAGGGTGGATTAAAGCCGGGAAAGACAAAGTTCGTTTCACCGTTCTGAGTTCAATCTTTAAAAAGGATTTTCATTGGTTGTTGAGAAATTTAATTTAAATACAGCAATAAAGATATTAGTGGCAAAGATTGTAAAATACTATTTTAGAGTATAAATTTATGCATTTTAATGGTTTTAAAAAGGCAGTTTTACTGATGCTTTAAATATATTAAATTGGCCTATTGTCACTATACAGGGTGCTAATTAGGTATGGTTATTTTTAACACACAATCTTTAAATAATTTAAAGACAAAAAGATATATGGGTTCGCAAATTTGTATTATATGAATTAAAAGATAAAACACTAAT
>JACEGR010004553.1:0-85849 GCA_014170235.1 Listronotus bonariensis
TATTTACAATGATTTATATGGCCAACAAGGTCCGAAGCAAAAATCTTAAAAAGAAGTGGCCCAAGAACAGATTTCTGGGGACAGCCCTCTTCACAGACCGTATCAACCCATCATCACCCATCAGTCTGACTGCCTGCTGCCTATAGTGGATTTAACTGTCGAACCATCATCATCATTCATTTTATAATAGGTTAATTTAGCTAGTAATAAATTCATATTTAAACTGTTATGAACCCTGATTAAAGGTTAATGATATATCACTAGTGACTTGAAAATGCCGTTGCACAGCTACAGTCTACAAACCCTGATTGATGCAGGTGTTATACTGATTGGTCACACTTTATTAAACTAGAGGGATTATTTACCTTAGGTCGCCTAGTTTACTGATATAAATTCTTGGTTAAAAATAAATACATCAAATAGTTTTTGACTTTTAAAACCACCGAGGGTCTAAATTAAGAAACTTTGTATATGAATAATTTAAGTTAAACGTTTTTGGCAAGAAAGTGTAGTCTTCGGTTTTATATGCCATTACCAAATACCCTGTATAAATTATGCCTTGTAGTGATTTATCAAATTATTAAAAGACCAGCTTTACATTTAAGCTTAATTATACCAGTGGATGTTCTTGTTAAATACAGCTGTTATTTTTCCGGAGCTTTTGTGTTACTCATTTGCGATTTTTGACATTTGAATTTTATGCCATTTTTTTGCGAAACATTACTATGCAAATACCTTCACTTCTATTTTATTATCACCACCTTCTAGATGTTTTGAATTGTACTAAATAAGCCATTAGTAAAATTCTAACATCTAGAAGGCGAAGTTTATTTTTTTAATAAGAGCTACATGCTAGGAGTCCATCACCAGGTGAGGATGCATGACCTTGTCGTTCTCAAACAACGACCTTGTTACGGTTGAGGATCAATATTTAATAAGCAAATTGGGACCATATCCCAATGGTTTAGTCGTAATCCTGATAGGCTTTGAAACTTGGAATCGCATCATAATACTAATGGTATAAATTGTCTCAAAGGGGCTTAATTCAAGCCTTAACCAGGACTTTTTGTTTAGGGAAGAAAAAAATTAAACTGCATAGGAAATATTTGGGTTTGTAAACCCTGGTGGGTCACCAGTTTTTTGGTATTTCAGTATTTTTTTAGTCAACAATTTAAGTCTACGGATTATTTTTTTTACCCATGTAAACACATTATTTTAATGTTACCGTCAATTTTAACATATAAACTCTATAGGTAGACATAGACTAAGATAAAAATTTAATAAATGGCTTAAAAACTTTTTTTAATTAATAACTTGTAAACATGTTTTCATTGTGTTTTGATTTATTGATATTATGATATTGTCAATGACAATAATATTATGTTTTTAAATAATTGGGTTTAATTATTAAAAAATAATTTATTTTTTCAGAACTATCTCTTGAGGTAGGTTATTAGGTAGTTATTTATAGGTTAGTGTCGGATTTTGACCTTTATCTTAAAAATACGTGATTTAAGTTTAAATATATGATTTAACTTTAAATTTGTTTTACAATATTAAAAGAAAATTGCATATTTTTGTTATAATACTGTTTTTACTAAAGTAAGGTATAATTATCAGAATTACATGTTTTAACTTAACCTAAATTTTAGGAGATTTATTTTAGGTCATTGCGTAACTCTCTGTTTAAATTTGGTTAGGAAGAACAATAGATATAGTATATTTCCACTACTTCCATTGATTCTAAAAATGTACAGAAATATTTAGAAAGTATATATTTATAATAGCAATATTTCCGCTTAATTTTATTATTCTAACGGATTTCGTTTTTCAGATAAAAAAATGAAAACGTTTTTTTTTCGCTATTTTTGTACCGCCATATCTCCCTAACGGTTGACTTTTGACCACATGTTTATAAATTAAACTACCCTTTATTTTGAACAAGGAATCACCTTCCTAAATTTTTTGCCTTTGTTTAGAAACGCCCTGTATATTTCTGATGGGAGGTTCCAAAAAATTTTGCACAGCAAAAAAGGCCTCGCTTTTCAAAACAATTCAATTTTAATCATTCTTATAATTTTTTAAATTAAGATAGCGTTGCCGCGAGAAACGAAGTTAGGCCAGCGCACGATAACTTCCAAAATTAGTTTCTGAGACTGCCAAAACTTGAACGAAACTTAAATTTCGATCGGAGATTTTTAAAATAATTTTTAACTTTTAAAAAACAGCATGTTATAGATTGTCTCATTGTTAATCATCCCTTGCTTGGTGTATCATGGACTTATCTTTATTTGAAAAATAAATTTATATACATTTTAAAAACAAAAAAAACCTATATTTATAATTTTACAAAATACTTTCCTAAACTCTATATTGTATCAGCTAAGTGAAAATGTTCACAGGCAATGCGTTGAAAAGAGATGTACTAACGCGTGTAGAATACCAACAGGTTAAGATTAAATAAATAATTTTGGCATATAAACAAGGTGACACACCGCACAGTGTGTCGATATGTGAACAAAAATGCCACTATTAATATTTTCATAAAAACTTAAATGTACATTCAATATATGTAATGCATAATAATATAGTATTGTACAATATTAACTTTTGTACTAAGATAAGTTTAGTAAAATCGCAGTATTTTAGTTTTTCATTCTCCAGTGGAATTTGGCTCATTTCTTAGGGACCACCCTGTATAAACCAGATCTGTTTTGTTAATGTAATATACTCATTTTAAGTTAAAAACAAGTTTTTATCCAAAAATATATTAACAGGTCATTTTACGTATCCTATTATAAAATCGATATATTTTTTTCACTTGATATTTACTAATATCGATTATATTATCGGCAAAATACTCCGATGTCTACTGGATATTGTATATTCTTAACTGAACTGCGGCTTGACTTGTGGTCAAGCAAGCATGTCTTGAAAGTGGAGACTGAGATGTTGACGAAACGTCGTCAAAACTTGTCTATTGAATCCAAATTGGAAACCAGAGAAAATCGAATTTAATACCGGTTAGGGTATTTTTTTTTATAGAAAAGAATGTGTCTTTCAAGGTTAGTTTATATTTATAAGGTTGCGACATATCCTCAACTTTTAGGCGGTTCGAGGTCGGGGACGCAAGGAAGGGCACTCCACGGAGAAAAGTTGGCAAGACTGGGTAAAATCAAAGCTGATGATCAATCCAGTGGCGTCTAGAATTTGCGCATTTCATTTTACATTGTTTTGGAAGTGATATTTGTTGAAAGATGTAATTCCAAATGTTTATAATTTAAAGTAAAAGAATTTACAACTTAATAATAATTAAAAACTGTTGTATAAACGGTTGTTCTACTAACAGAATAAACTGTATATCTCCGGCACTGAACCAACATGGCCAAAAAATGGGAGATGTGACGTCATAACACGTCAAAGCAATATGGCTGAATGTCGTGACCTTATATAGACCGACTTTGGTGTCTTTAACTAATTTCACATACTTATTGTTTATATTAGGTTGCTGTTTTGATCCATCCAACTATTGTTCTGTATGCCAATGTATAAATTATTTTTTAAATTATTTTCATAATTACTTGTCTATCAGGTACCACTTATAAGAAGGTTGTATAAATTATTGTTAAATCAATTAAAAATGTGGACTTTGATGTGTTTTTGCTTCTCTACCTAGGTAGTTTTTAGTAAACACATTTTAGTTCATAGGAATTAAAGTTAAAGTAGATGGACTTACATTCATAGCGACATTGATTTAATAAATAGCGGTTTAAAATGTTTAACCAGACGTGGCCGGTGACATTTTTTTCAAAATTGCAAATTTCGTGGGTAACTAATAATCATGTAGCAAGCAAAATATTTTTTCCAAACTTTAACAAACATTAATATTTATGGATGGACCTAATTAAGTTAAAGTTTCACTTTATTGTAGTACTTTTTATTAAATATTTCTTGTTTAGTAAAACTCACTGTTATTACAAAAGATATAATATGTAGTAGGGCAGTCCGATAAATACTTAGCCTACAAAAAAACGAACATTTTGGAAAAGTGGCGATTTATTTATTAACATAGTCTCCTTTTAGCTCGAGACACTTAAACCAGCGGTTCTCCAACTTTTTTAACCCGCCTAAAAATACGTTTTCTAGTGGTCTGCGTGGCAGTGATGACTTCCTCATTCCATTCAAATTTCTGCCTGGCGAGTGACTGACTGAGTTCATAGCCCAATTGTTATGGTGGAGGAGCACTTTTTCTTAGCCAAAAGGGGCCGTTTTTCCTGCAATCCGGCGTCAAATCGACCCAATAATTCAGCATAGTAGAACCCTGTGACCGTTTTGCTCTTCTGTAGAAACTCTTTCAGGTTGGCTTAAACAGAGTCAAACACTGCTCTGAAGTGGTCTTACGGTTGCGCTTGTTGTCCGGGATGGGCAATTCCGGCACCCATCTCGCCCACAGGTTTCTCATGCCCAAAATTTTATGTATATTATGACTCACGTGCTCGTTTGTGTTGCTTACAGTTTCAGCAATCCCGCGCACTTTTAATCGACGGTCTGCCAATACGAGATTGTGGATTTTTGTTACGTTATCCTCTGTGGTTACCGTATTTGAAGCTTTTGGTCGTGGCTCATTAAGCGTTCAAGCATCAAGCATCCAAGCGTTCTTTGATTTTCCTTCCAGGTACAGCAATCGAATCACCGATCGATATTGCTCTGTTAATTTTTCTGAAATCCGCAGACACGTCCGTTTTTACACGCGGTCGAAACAAAAATACGAGTTTCACGTAGTCGTCAACGAAAGTTATTCTAGACCATGGGTGGACAACCGGTCGATCGCGACCATTTGTCTAGTCGATCGTGGCAAAGGAAAGAATATAAATTAGATTTCTGGGCTTTGGTTTCCAACGAGAAATATTCAAAAATTATTTGGTTCAACATATTTTATGTGGGTTAGCATTTTCCTACTTAAAACAAAAATAAATAAATAAATAAACACCGTTTTCTCTTGACAGACGCTCATACATTGAAGTCTTTAAGGGTTGCAACTTTAAACTACAAAACTTATATTGCTAATCTAACGAAAGATGTTCAGACGCACTGCTCACACTATATTACTAGGAATAAGTTTTAGTTTTATGTTTTTCCTCGAGGAATAAAATAAAAATAATACATAATTGTGAACGAACTATGCTGTTTCTTTAAAGAGTTCAAGAAGTAGGTATGTAATTTGTAGATCGCACTGGGTGTCGCCAGTGAAAAGTCGATCTTGTATATGTATAATTGCTAATATGCCCATTAGTTTTTCTTTGTCTAAGTCTAATCTACTTGCTTGGCACTTCTATTTTTTACTGAGCGATATTAAGAATATTCATTAAAACCCTCCGTTAACAACCGCGAAATTTTGGTAATATACGTTTTTCTTTAACTTTTGAGGCATGATTATATGTTTTTTTCTTTAATTTTAATGCATCTTCCATTGCCATAAAAGGACATCCATTTAAAATACAGCCGAGTGAATTAGCTCGACTAATTATACTTTGATATATGCAATTTATGCATAAATACTATATTTTAGAGTGAAATTCACAAATAAGAATTTTAAGATGGCGGCTGGGCGCCATCTTGAACAAAAAATTAAATGAAAAAGCCGGACTTTTGCCACATCATTTTAAAGCTTCTGATGAGTACTTTATAACCCTAGAATATTGGGTCAATATCTTTACCTGATACAAAATGGCAGAACTTTTAAAATTATTTAAATGCCAGATTTGGATGGCCATATTTTCGAATCTAATAAAGTTAGATGTACCTAATGTGGTATTTTCTTAAATCTCTTTTAAATAACTTTTTAATGGGGATATTGGTGATGATATTCAGGGTATCAAAAATATATATTTTTTTAATGAAGCACCCTGTATATTATGTTACCAATAAAAAGATCTTTAAAAGAGCTTTTAAAAACACCACATTAGGTACATCTAACTTTATTAGGTTCGGAAATATGGTCATTTAAGTCTGGTATTTAGATAATTTTAAAAGTACCGCCATATTGTACCAGGTAAAAATATTGACCCAATATTTTAGGGTTATAAAGTTAGATCATCAGGAGCTTTAAAATAATGTGCTACATTTTCAATTAAACTTTTTTCCCAAGACTATTTCCCAAAGTTTTACTTTTGTAAATTGATCCGTTCAAAAAATAAAAGGGGGAGGGCATTAAAGAAATGTACTGTATAATTATTTTTACATCTACTTTTTTTAGCTTGGCCCTTCTGGACAAAACTAGTGGTAGTTGCTGTTGGATTTACAGGCGGCGCTGTATTTATGTATATACAATGTAGACAGTACTTACATCTGTTTTCTAGATGGAAAGCTCATAATCGGTAAGCATATTTTTTTAATAATAATTATTTAGACTATACTCTATTTAGGCTAGGTAATAGGTCAAATAAAAGTATGCTAATAATTTTTATCAGATATTACAAGTCTTTCGTACCTCACAGTGTAATTTATGGAAAAAAGGTTAGCGGTTTTTAAATATGTAAGATAAAAAGCCTAACTTTTCCGTCATCTTTGTACCGATATATCCCTAATATCTGACTTTTACCTCATATTTATACAATAAACTAAACTTTATTTTATACAGGGACCTCCTAAAAGGCCTGTAGGTAAGTTAAGGTAAATTAATATATTTTCGGTCAAAGAACTTGTAGTAGGGGAGCCCAAGAGGGGGATTTTGGGATTTAGTACTGCGCGGCAGATTAATATACAGGAGGATACCTTTGTACCCGGTTAAGTACCTCCACTAAATATGAGCTCCGTATATAAGGCAGCCCATCAAGGATCAAATCAGAAAAGATGAAAAATATTCATCAAAAATTTTCGAACGTGAAGCGAGAAATAGCCTAAACTTTAGAGATAATATAATAAGTTATGTAACAAGTGCATAAAAAGACTCTTTATGTATGTGTTACATACTATATTTTTCTTCTACTGTATGATTTTTAAACTGTAGTAAAATTTATTTTTATTATTAATTTTTAATAATTTCTATTAAATTTATACGCAAACTGATAAATTTTAAATTTAGTGGCTCAAACTAAATAACGGCGAAATTCATGGTAACTTGATTTTTTGGTGATAACTAAAACAAACGACATTTAAAGTTTAAAAAAAATCTTTAAACTGGTAATAAAGATAATTTGTTAAGTACTTTATGTAGCTTAGTAAAATGGAGTACTTTTAATTCATAATAAGGATAAACAAAAAACATTTTTACGGTTATAGAAAAATAATATTAACCAAACATATATTAACTTTTAATAGTGGCTAATACTATACTATTAAAAAGCATATATATTTATAGTTTTTAAATATCAAAAATTTTCGAACGTGAAGCGAGAAATAGCCTAAACTTTAGAGATAATATAATAAGTTATGTAACAAGTGCATAAAAAAGACTCTTTATGTATGTGTTTACATACTATATTTTTCTTCTACTGTATGAATTTTAAACTGTAGTAAAATTTATTTTTATTATTAATTTTTAATAATTTCTATTAAATTTATATGCAACGTGATAAATTTTAAATTTAGTGGCACAAACTAAATATCGGCGAAATTCATGGTAACTTGAGTTTTTGGTGATAACTAAAACAAACCACATTCAAAGTGTAAAAAAAATCTTTAAACTGGTAATAAAGATAATTTGTTTAGTACTTTATGTATTGTAGTACAATGGAGTACTTTTAATTCATAATAAGGATAAACAAAAAAACATTTTTACGGTTATAGAAAAATAATATTAACCAAACATATATTAACTTTTAATAGGGGCTAATAGTATACTATAAAAAGCATATATATATTAATATTAATAGTTATTTCTATTAAATTTATACCCAAACTGATAAATTTTAATTTTAGTGGCACAAACTAAATAACGGTGAAATTCATGGTAACTTGATTTTTGGTGATAACTAAAACAAACCACATTCAAAGTGTAAAAAAAATCTTTAAACTGATAATAAAGATAATTTGTTTAGTACTTTATGTAGCGTAGTAAAATGGAGGAGTACTTTTAATTCATAATAAGGATAAACAAAAAACATTTTTTACGGTTGTAGAAAAATAATATTAACCAAACATATATTAACTTTTAATAGTGGTTAATACTATACTATTAAAAAGCATATATATTTATAGTTTTTAAATAGATGAATTAGAGTGGATAAGTGATGAAACTAGGTAATTATGCTATTAAAATACGTTATGATGACGTAAGTTTGCTTTAAAAAGATATTTTAAACTTTTAGTAGTTTTTTTCCTTAAATTGAAATATCCCAACCTACTAGTAATATGAGAGTCTTAGACAAATTAAATAAAAATTAAAAACCAAAAAAATCGTGTTTGGTATAATAATTATACAGTGCAAAATGAAAAAAAAAATATTTATTTTAATAAAATATGTAATTAAAAATAAAAACATATTTAAAAAAAAACATTAAGTTTATAATTATTTATTCTAGTACGCGGTTTTCCAATGCAGATATTTATACAGTGTGGACGTAAGTAATCCCCCTGCGAACTTTTGTACCGTTAATTTTTTCTTTATAAAATTTGGGTATGACTAATCGGTGGATATAAACTACTTTTTGACGTAAAAATGATAGTTGCAACCATCAAAAGGGCGGATGGGCGCCAACTACGGAAAAAAAATACATGGGAGGGGTCTTGTCCAGAGTTGGGTCGAATACATTGTATGTTTGGTATTCGGTATTCTGCAGAAAGCTGTTTTGGTGAGTATTTGGGATTCTGTATTCCAAGATTTTTGAAGTATTCCATAAATACTTTTTTGAGTATTTGAATACCAGCGTTTCGAGTATTTGAAAACCGAAATGTAGAAGCAGTATTCGAATATTCGAATACCAAAATTATGACGATCGGAATAGCAGAAGGAAACAAAAATACTTTTTTTGCTCTTCAAATTTTTTAAGTTTGTTTTTTGTAGTATTCGAATCTTTATTTTCCAGTTTTCGAATACCGATTCCGGGTATGCGAATACTTCTATATTGTTTTTCCGGTATTCGTATTCGTATTCGAATACCGATTTTCAGAATTCGATCCAACTCTGGTCTTGTGGCACATAATTTTAAAGCTTCTGATAAGTACTTTACGACCCTAAAATATAAAGTCAATACCTCTATCTAAAGCAAAATTACAATACTTTAAAAATTACCTAAATATCTAATTTGGATGGCCATATTTCCGAATTAAATTAATAATTTTAAAATGAAACTAGCAGGGTAGAGACTTTATTCACTGTCCTCAACTAAATTTAGAGAGTTTTAGTTTAAAGTTAGTTAAATTATAAAATGATTGCGCACCTAGCTCGAGTAGCGCTGATTACAAACTATATACTCAACAAGCCAGGGAAAAGACGCAAAATACGGGAAACAAACGTAAACTTAATTTTTTTAGGAAAAAAATACCACATTTTACTTGCTTGATTAAAATACTTTATTTAATTAATTTTGTTAAAATATATACTTTAAATAACACTGGTCAGCAAAAATAATTTTTGCTCCTTTAAATAATGACACACGATTGATTTAATACTTTTCAATAAAGATATCTAATTAAAAAATATGTATCACATCGAGTTTTTGTGTTTTTTTTTTTCAAAACGCATTTTTAGCTTTAAATTTAAATATTAAATACTCAAAGAAATTTATTAAGACATACCTAGTTCGTTCCAAAACCTAAACATAAATAAATAATCTATAAGCTTGTTACAGATGCATTTTACTTTGTAGTTTCCTTTCTTTTCAATTTTTTTAAGGGTTTAACGGCAAATCAACCAACAAAAATCTGCAAGCAATGCTTCTAAACATTTCTCGTTTTATCGCTTCTCTATTATGCAATATGTTTTGATTAAACATTTAACCATGTTTATCTAATACTGCATCCAGATTAGCAAGAAAGCAAATCAAGAAAAAAAATTAAAAAAGAAAAATAATTTGTTGGTGGTTTTTATGTTTTTAATTAAAAAAAAATAAAAATTATACCGTTCTGGAAAACCATTTTATGGTCATTTTTAACGTAATCCAACTTAATTTTATTTTTTTTTATGAGCTTTTGTGTTTGCAAGCCTACAATGATTATTTGTTTTATTTTTGCACCACTTTCTCAAGGATATTTTAAGTTATTAAAGTACTTAAAACCTGCAGTATTCAAATTGTCTTATACAGGGTAATTCAAAAATCGATCACGAAACTTAAGGGGATGATTCTACTTGACAAAATAAGGGTTTCATATAAGTTTTTTTTTCAAAATTTCATTCGTTTTCGAGTTCCATATATGAATATTTACTGATTAGCCATTATTAGTTATTTTAAATTTATAATTTAAATAGTTTAAAAGGCGTATTTAATTGACAGCTTTAGTATAGAAAAAAAAATAAACATTTTAAAAATTTAAAAAAGTAAATTTACCACTTAATTTTTAAGGGTGATTTACGTCTAAACCGTTGGGTTTAGCGATGTAAATAAAGAGCACCTTTTTTAAAGGCCTGGCATCAGTCTTTCAGAAAACATGCCAAAAACTACTATAGCCGTCAACACTAAAAATTATCTCAAAAAAAAAATTTCAATGTAGGTAAAGTGCCCTTTAGCGGCAAACAATCAATGTGAATTGTTACTAGATTGATGAAACGCAGAGTCTAGGTTTTAAATATTAGTCAAATCGGTTTTTCTGTAAGCGAGTAATTCAAAAAACAAAAATAAAAACTTGAACTTTGACGGCTTGCAACTCGAAAACCAATGACATTTTAAAAGAAATTTATATGAAGCGCTACCCTTATTTTGTCAAGTAGAATCACCCCCTTAAATTTTGTGATCGATTTTTGAATCACCCTGTATACACCCAATTATTTCAGTATCAGGGCGAACTATTACTATAGCTTTGTAAATAGCAAATTTGAACTCCATTAGCGCGCCTTTTATGTTAAGCGTTAATTATTACTTAAATTATAAAAACAAATTTACTTACGCTTTTGTTTTTATTGACTAACACAACAAATGGTACATTATGATTATTTACGAAACTGTAGATAAAAAAATTGGTTAATATTGTAAATAGTAGTTAAATGTTCCCTAAACATAAAATTCTATGTTAGTACTTAATTTGCGTATTGCAAGAAAAAAAATATCGTATGGAACTTGGTGTTCATAGGGTCAAAACATTTATATCTATTGGTTAGTCCATTTAACTTTTTAACGTTCTTGTCTGTATTACTTCCGCACCTAAAAATATTTAGGTGCGTTAGTTACTTGTAGATAATCGTTAAAATTACACATTTCGGGGTTTTTGAGATTAGGATAAAATGTAATCAAATGGCCGAAATTCTAAGCATATATTATTAAAGGGGCTAAAAATAAATCGTAAGTTTACTTCCAATCTCCAATATTACCAAATTTAAAAAAATAATAAACAAGGAACTAAAATGTAATGCATCATTTCTTAAGTTTAAATGCATGTAATCTTGGTCTAATAGATGATTCATTTAAATTCAGCTTTAAAAAATACAACTATTAGGACACTTTTTCGATACTTGTATTAAACGATGGTTATCGTACACTCTAAATCTAGACCGTCTTAAATATTATATGTATTATAAAACCTTAATTTCAAAAAACGAAACTGTACTAATCGTAACATAGTCGTTAATCATAGTAAAAGAATTTCGGACTTCCCTTGTCTCTATTTTTATTATTCGCACAACGTTTCGGACAGTCCTACCTGTGTCGGCTCTCATGTGTAAAAATAGATATTTGTAAAAAGCTTTAAAAAACTTGGGTTTCATACGTATATATTTTTAATGTTAATTACATTAATTACAATCTTTCACTTTTTGCATCCAAAATTGTGTTTTTTTTTATCTTTGGACAATCCACGAAGCAAGGTAAGAGGAAGTTTGTTATTACGGGACTTAAAAACTTGAAGACTTGAGGGAGAAGGAAAGACCTCCGCTGGCAGTAGGTTTCACAGTCTAGAAACTCTAGGGATAAAAGAACGAACGAAATGGGAAGTTCGGGGCCTGTCCAGTTGGAGTATTGGAATGCATACGTGCGGCACCACTAGTTTCTCTGTTGGGAGCTGCAAGAGGAGGGACTATACTGGATAATACGTCGGAGCACAAGCCGTAAAAGTATCTATAAAAGAGCGATAGATCTCCCACAGCTCGACGATGGACAAGAGAAGTAAGTAAAGGATCATTAATAAGACGAACAGCTCTTCTTTGAATGGCATCAAGAATGTTGAGGGTTGTAGGGGATGCCATTTCCCAGACATGAAAACAATATTCCAGAGAGGGTCGAATTTGGGACAACATACAAAGTGTATAAATTGGAAGGAGATAAATATTTTTTGGCTCGGAAAAGAAATCCAAGCTTTTTTGAAGCCGCGGTGGCTATAAATACAGTGTGTTTATGCCAGTTAAGGTTATTCTCAAATGTGACGCCCACAAGGTTGAATGTGCCCCCGCTCTGCAAAATCTGGCCACTCATAAGCAAAGGGTGAGTGATTTTTTTCGTGACAAGGAACATTATTGTGTTTTGGATGCATTAAATTGAACGAGATTTTTGACGCCCCAATCCAATATTAAATTGAGATCCTGTGAAAGAGATATCTGCATCGCCCTGCGTTTGCTTTTCAAGTCGAGTTAGGAGATTGGTTTGAGAACCTGAAAACTGGAGTGAAGGGTACTATCGTCGGCATAACTATGAATGGGATTGGTTGTGGAAGAAAGAAGGTCGTTGATGTAAAGAAGAACCAAAGTTGGTGCTAGTACTGAACCCTGAAGCACTCCAGCATTAATTTCGTGAAAGCTTGAAGAGTGGCCATCAACAATGACTGATATACGTCGATTAGAAAGATAACTGAATAGCCAAGAGCAGAGTTTAGTTGGAAGACCGTAGGAGGGAAGTTTATTGAGAGTGCGTCATGCCAGACCTGGTCGAAAGCTTTAAATATATCAAGAGCAACAATCTGGGACTCACCTAGAAACTCAAGAGACTTGTTCCAGTTGTATGAAACTAAGGAAAGAAGATCTGCTGTAGATCTCTTGTGATGAAATTCAAATTGCCTGTCATTTAAAATTTTATGTTTTTCTAAATACCTAAGAATTTGCGAGTTAATGGATTTCTCCATTACTTTACAAAGAATTGAGAGGAGTGAAATAGGTCTATAGTTGGATGGAAAAGATTTAGATCCTTTCTTGGGAATAGGCTGGACATGTGCAGCTCTCCAGCTGTCTGGAAAAATACCCGTGTCATAAGAAATTCAAAAGAGCCTAGTTAAAATAGGTGCAAGTTTAGGGGCACATTTTTTTAAAAACGATTGCTGGTATTCCATTTAGGCCAGACGATTTCTTGGTGTTAAGAGAGGAAAGGATGCGCTTAATGTGTTTTAGCCTAAAAATAATATTGGGCATTTTATGAGGAACTGGGGGAATAGTTATAATTTGATGATTGACAGGTGGATGAAGGGTTAGTGAATTTGCAGCAAATTGTTTAGCAAATACTTCGGCCTTTCCTTTAGATGTAGAAATATTTTTATCTTCCAAAGTTAATGGTGGTAAAAAACTGGTACAGAAATTTTTACTGATGTTTTTGGACCAGAAGGATTTGCTGCCATTTGAACAAGAAAATACTTTGTTTTTTAGACGGTTATCAAAGGAGTCATTGGCTTCTGAGATTGTTTGGTGGTAGTGGTTTCTTGCTTCAATGCAAGCTTGTCGATTTTCTGGACTAGGATTCTGTAGAAACTGTGTTGATTTTATAATCTTATACCCTTAATGTTATAAACTTAATTTTTGACAAAGATACATTTTTTAAATAAATTAAATCAATTAATACATAATTTAATTTTAACAAAATAAATAGCAATGCTAATTAGAAAGATAAATCTATTTCTGCACACTAAACAAGTCTAATATGGTTATTTATTTTTTTTTTTTAAATTATGAACATTTAATTTTTAGCGTATAATAACCTGTTATCTAAAGAAAATATGATAAAAGTTTTAAATACACAATAAATGATCTTTTGGGGTCAATTATGGGATATATTATTTATAATCAAGGCCAATCAACCTACTCTTTACACGTTAGGGGGCCCATAAAATAGCGATCATCACTGTAGTAAAGTTACCATAGGACTGTTTGTCAAAAAATTCCGTTGGCGACGAATGTCTTAAATATTGTGTTATACATTTTTTCCTATTTCTCAATTATAAATTAATTTAAATAAAATTATATTCTGTTGATTTTAAATTAAAGAAAAAAACAAATAGATTAAAAAGTAGGTAAACATGGATATTTACAAGGTATTTTTGTCACACGATAATAAACAGATAATGGTGCATATATTTTTTGATAATAATAAATACTATTAGAAACACAGTCTTGCAAAATTATGTACCAGTATTTTTTAAGGACGTATTTTTCATGCTTTAATTGGATTTTATTTCTATAAATGTTCTAACTTTGTGGATTCCCTAGCGGATACTTATGTCCCTGTTGCATCTCATTGACCAGAAATAAATAAATAAACGCATCGTCTTTAAATTATAGCCGTCATAAGAACCCCTTCCCACCTTTAAACAAGAATAAAAAATAAGAAACAAAACAAAATGAAAATGACACACCCAATTAGTTTATTCCTTTTACCTTTTAGAACCGTTCTGAACCGTTCTCTGAACTGTCAATAGTGTCAAGAACGGTTCTATAACTTGAAAAAATGTCAAAAAATTGTAAAAGAAACACGGTGTCGTTCCGGGCGGTTCTGAAGCACAAAAGGAATACAGCAATTGTAGTTATTAACCAAAAAATTAACAACGTAAATAAACATTAGTAAGCCTATTAACTTATATATTTTATTATTTGCAAATAGTAAATAAACGGTTGCTCCCCTTTATTCAATAGGCGATTCTCGCAAACCGTTTCTGTATGATAGAAATACGACACACTAAATATTTGAATTTTCTGTGACCCACTTGCTGATTTAGCTTAACCTAAAATAATAACATACACATACTATTTTGGTCATCATCAGTATTTACCTCACAAAAATCCCGTTCCCCTAATATTGTATGCTGCGTTTTTTAGGCAAAATTATAAATACATGGGCGAAAATAACAAGTTCGTACACATTTTCTTGATATGTATTGCAAAATTGTAGCTAGAGTTCAACATAAGCCATTTATTTTAAGCAGCTTACAATGACTGTACATGGGGTTCATTTAAAGCCACGTACAGACTTGGATACAATCGGCGAAAACATTTGTTGGCCGACTGTATCTTGAATGTTGCACATCGGTCGGCCGACTTGATGCAAACGCCATGGCAACATCGGTGGGCGTTTTTATCCAAGAAATCGGCAAGTCGCCTGTCTTCCATTTAATATGGAAAACATCGTGGCTGACTCGTCAAAAGAAATCCCACTAAAAATATTTTAAAAGTGTTCTTATCAAGAAGCCAATTTCATTATTGGCCAGGGACTATTAGAAATGTTTCGCGGAAAATATTTGTTCGTTTCTGAGCCATAGCAGGGCATTTTTGCCCACGTATATTGCAGCCGTCTAATTTAAAAATAAAAATTCTTTTATGCTACCATAAAGATCAAAGGCAGCGCTTTCACACTCTCTGGTTTCCGGTGGCCGCTGACGCTTAGTATTGTAGTCGTAGCCTAAGGTCTCGGCCAGGGTAACAAAGAGTAAGTGTCGAGCGGAAAGTTTCAAATCTCTTTATGTTGCTGGTAATGACTACAATAATTTGTGGAAAACTGCGTCTTTAAACCAGTTTATATACCTTAAAAACGTTCCGCCGATAATATTTGTTCGCTTCGAGCGGCCAGCGACCGGGCTTTTTGCTCAGGAATATTGCACCCGACTGATTTTAAAAAACAAGTTCTTTTATTTTTGCATTAAGATCAAAGCGCTCTTAAATTTTTTTCCAACTTGTCGAATTTTGTTTGTGCAAACCTTGTAACAAGTTTCTTAATTAGTAAATTTGTTATTGATATAAAATCCTTAGTCATTAAATTTATATCTAAATAATTTTATTAATTTATACATTAGCCGTTAAAAATATATCGAATAAACTATAAAAATTAAAAATAATGTAATAAATTGTTTTTAATTATGTAAATATGTAATGGAATAAATTTAATAAAAATTGGTCTATCTGGGTGACGTTGACGGAACTAAAAAAATGAGGTAACATCGAAAAATCCGGCACCCACGGTACACTTAGTACTTGGGTATTATGGGGTGTCATTAAATGTTTAATTTAAATTTAAACAGAGTTAAAACAGTTTTTTAGTTTCTTATTAATTTTTGTTTGTTTGTTAGCTTTATATATAGGGTGTCTAAGAATATGTGGGCAATCTCTCGGATTCTAATAAAACACATGAAAATATTGAGACAAGTACTTTTTTTTTCTAAATCCCCTCTTTACAGAGATATGTGCCCTTAAAGGACGTTTTTTTAATAACGTTTATAGTACTTATAGTTTATAGTGGCCTGAGGCGGACTAACCCTTACACAGTAGTCCTAATTATTTTTACACCCTGTATAATAAAGGCATTAAAATTGCATCGACCACATATGAAAATGATATAAAACGCACTCCTTGATCCTTTAGAAAACGAATAATATCACAAGCGTAGTTGAAATCTACTTTTTAATACTAGTGTTAAAAAGTACATGTGACAGATGCTTAAATTCCGTTTATAGTATATTACATTACAAGTGTGGAAAATGACTAATTTCACACGAGTGGGAATATTGTAGCACGAGGCGTTAGCCGAGTGCGACAAACCCACGAGTGTAAGAAAGTCATTTTTACACGAGTACTGTACACTATTTTTCCTACGACCACAAATTATTCACCAAAAAATAAATAAATTAAAGTTTGTCTGTTCAGAAAAAAATAAAAACAATTGAGAACTTTGCAACACTAGGGTGATATTTACTTTGCAACACTAGTGTGATATATACTTTTCCTCACTGCTATATTATACTGTTTTGACAATATTTTTACATCGAAAATCACCTACCTAGAAGCATTATATAACTTTTATCATTTTGGAATTTAAAATGGCCCTCACTTAATAAAAATTGTATGGTTTTGTTAGGTAATAATGCTAATAGTTTAATACGGTTTTCTGCTATTATAAGGGTTTTTTAAAAATTATCGATTCTTACATATTTTAGACACTCTTCTAAATAAAACGTAAGTGGTGCATATCCAAAATATTCCGTTTTTTAAAAAATATCAGTAAATAAACTTACGGGATCGGGGAGTGAAAAGGGGTGCTGGGTGGGGTAAAATTGGTAAAACGAGTTAATGAAACTGAACATCACATGGAAAACTAAGTAAAAATAACAGTTTTTCCTCATATTTTTAAGAAAAATATGTATTATTGTTGTGCTAACAATAAAAAGCCATTAATGCACTTTTAAGAACTATATTTCATAAAAGTAAACTATTCAAAAATACACAAAAGTACAATTTAGCCATCTTAACAGAACTGTACCACCACGGCTAATCACCGCGCCAATAGTCGAATGCCTGAGTCACTAGATTTACTAATTTATGACAATCATGCTTAGGCAACCAACTATACATTATAATACAAAATATAATAAATATAAAAATTGTAAATGCACAACCTTTATATTTTCTTTGTGCACAACACTGTGCCAGTCAGTGAAAGTTGTTTTTTGTGGTTATGTCTATTTTTGTTTATGTTTTTATTTTTTCGTAAATTTTAATAAATATAAAATAAGATGATTTTCGCTAATTTGGGTTCTACCGTTTAAGGTAAATAAAAAGTTTTTTTTTACTGTCACTACAATAAATATGTCACTTGCAAAACCAATAGCAGTTTTTAGAATGACATCATAATATGTATCACACCAGTGTTGTAAAGTACTTTGCAACACTAGTGCTGTAAAGTACTTTGCAACACTAGTGTGATATAACGCATTTTCTATGCATGAAATCAGTGTGCTATTTGCTATTTTCACAAGTGGTCGTAGGAAAAAGATATTTACATTATATTTTTTTAACAAACTAAAGGTTTTGACTTACCAGTGCTAACACACATTTTTTTATTTATGTTTATTTTAATTGTGTTTAAGGGTTTATTAATTTATAGACATTATTTTATAGCAAATGCTTTAAATAATAATGGGCAACCCATTAAATAATGGAAGTGTCTAAAGCTCCGAATGCCAAGTATCCCAATTTGTAAAATTTTAACCCAACCACAAAATGCATTTTTTTCCTAAATAATGCATACCTTGTTAGAAAAAGGCTAAAACCTGGTAGGATAAAAATGGAATAGCCATTAAACCAGAGTTGTTTTGTTTAGTGATATAAAGGTGTTTTTTGTAAAGTAACTTAAATAATAAAATTTTAAAATTCATGCTTTTACATACAATTAAAGGTAATTTTTTTATTTGGATTTTATGTACTGACATTGATATACGTCTAATCTTTTGTCAGATTATCTTGATGTGATGAAATTAATGATATAAAAAATCTAACGTAGGATTTTTTGTATATAAATATTTTTCGTCGTAGGAAAAATATTGTACATGACATGCCAAAGTGATTTTCACACTCGTGGTATTGTCGAACTCGGCTATCGCCTCTTGCGACAACATTCCCACTGGTGTGAAGTATATCGCTTTTGACACTTGTTATGTAATATACTATTTTAAATGACAAAAACAACTTTTTGGTTAAATAGGGTTGTATTTAATAATTTAGTTTGTCGGTTTGACATAGGCTCACTTTTATTTTATGCATTCTCTAGCTTTAATTATTGAAGATTATAGAACCCTTCATAATTCTGCAACATTATTTTTTAGTGTCGTAAAAATAAAAAAATCTTTTTGATTAGTTTTTAGTACCATTTGCAACAGAATAACCTAATGTTTTTACATGTCACGCTTCAATTTATCGACATCAAACAAGAGTACCTTTTCTTTAGTTTAGGTTTAAGCTATCCAAAAATGCAATTTTTATTTCTTTGTTATACAGGGTGTAAAGATAATTTACACTAATGTATAAGGGTTAGTCAGCCCCTGGCGAACTAATAAAAGCAAATGTTTTACAAAGATGCCATTTTAAGAAGTTTGAACTTGAAATTATTATATTAAAAAATTATTTCATTATACTAAGTACTGTAAAAGTTTTAAAGAAAAATCGATTTTT
Source organism: Listronotus bonariensis (assembly GCA_014170235.1). Lineage (NCBI taxonomy): Eukaryota > Metazoa > Arthropoda > Insecta > Coleoptera > Curculionidae > Listronotus > Listronotus bonariensis. Next base: position 19,280 of record JACEGR010004553.1, read on the forward strand.
AGCGGCGTCCTTTAAGGGCATATATCTCTGTAAGGAGAGGCTTTAGGAAAAAATATGGGAACTTGTCACATTATTTTTATGTATTTTTTATGAATCCTAGAGATTTGCCACATATTCTTGGACACCCTGTATATCTACAGAATCAGTTAAATAAAGTCGTTTATAGGCAATGTGTAAAATGGAGACGGTCTAGCGCGAATGCCGACGTGTAAAAATTTCGGATTAAATGACTAATCGTGCTTCCTTTGTTGTCGCTTTACTGGTGGATATACCTTTAAATATTGCTTATATACAGTATACAGTGTGTCCCAGAATAGGTGTTAGAGGACAAATGGACCAAATATTTTTGAATTTTAAAACGAAATTTTGGAAAACTGGTCGCATGGTCAAAAACTAATAAATACAAAATTTTACTCCAGTTGGTGTTATACAGGGCGAGTTATAACTAAAAATAAGAAAATGCCTGGGAGCTAAATACTTTTATTTTAAAAAATAGGAAAAAAGTGTATTAGTAAATGTTGTAGAGAATTGAATTTTATGTCAAAGTCAAATTTGAAGTTTAAGCATGAGAGTAAAAAAATGTAATTGCAATTTTTTATATTACGCATTACAATTTAAGTAATGGGTAACAGGATCTGCTATATTATACTGTTTTGACAATATTTTTACATCGAAAATCACCTACCTAGAAGCATTATATAACTTTTATCATTTTGGAATTTAAAATGGCCCTCACTTAATAAAAATTGTATGGTTTTGTTAGGTAATAATGCTAATAGTTTAATACGGTTTTCTGCTATTATAAGGGTTTTTTAAAAATTATCGATTCTTACATATTTTAGACACTCTTCTAAATAAAACGTAAGTGGTGCATATCCAAAATATTCCGTTTTTTAAAAAATATCAGTAAATAAACTTACGGGATCGGGGACTGAAAAGGGGTGCTGGGTGGGGTAAAATTGGTAAAACGAGTTAATGAAACTGAACATCACATGTAAAACTAAGTAAAAATAACAGTTTTTCCTCATATTTTTAAGAAAAAATATGTATTATTGTTGTGCTAACAATAAAAAGCCATTAATGCACTTTTAAGAACTATATTTCATAAAAGTAAACTATTCAAAAATACACAAAAGTACAATTTAGCCATCTTAACAGAACTGTACCACCACGGCTAATCACCGCGCCAATAGTCGAATGCCTGAGTCACTAGATTTACTAATTTATGACAATCATGCTTAGGCAACCAACTATACATTATAATACAAAATATAATAAATATAAAAATTGTAAATGCACAACCTTTATATTTTCTTTGTGCACAACACTGTGCCAGTCAGTGAAAGTTGTTTTTTGTGGTTATGTCTATTTTTGTTTATGTTTTTATTTTTTCGTAAATTTTAATAAATATAAAATAAGATGATTTTCGCTAATTTGGGTTCTACCGTTTAAGGTAAATAAAAAGTTTTTTTTTACTGTCACTACAATAAATATGTCACTTGCAAAACCAATAGCAGTTTTTAGAATGACATCATAATATGTATCACACCAGTGTTGTAAAGTACTTTGCAACACTAGTGCTGTAAAGTACTTTGCAACACTAGTGTGATATAACGCATTTTCTATGCATGAAATCAGTGTGCTATTTGCTATTTTCACAAGTGGTCGTAGGAAAAAGATATTTACATTATATTTTTTTAACAAACTAAAGGTTTTGACTTACCAGTGCTAACACACATTTTTTTATTTATGTTTATTTTAATTGTGTTTAAGGGTTTATTAATTTATAGACATTATTTTATAGCAAATGCTTTAAATAATAATGGGCAACCCATTAAATAATGGAAGTGTCTAAAGCTCCGAATGCCAAGTATCCCAATTTGTAAAATTTTAACCCAACCACAAAATGCATTTTTTTTCCTAAATAATGCATACCTTGTTAGAAAAAGGCTAAAACCTGGTAGGATAAAAATGGAATAGCCATTAAACCAGAGTTGTTTTGTTTAGTGATATAAAGGTGTTTTTTGTAAAGTAACTTAAATAATAAAATTTTAAAATTCATGCTTTTACATACAATTAAAGGTAATTTTTTTATTTGGATTTTATGTACTGACATTGATATACGTCTAATCTTTTGTCAGATTATCTTGATGTGATGAAATTAATGATATAAAAAATCTAACGTAGGATTTTTTGTATATAAATATTTTTTGGTCGTAGGAAAAATATTGTACATGACATGCCAAAGTGATTTTCACACTCGTGGTATTGTCGAACTCGGCTATCGCCTCTTGCGACAACATTCCCACTGGTGTGAAGTATATCGCTTTTGACACTTGTTATGTAATATACTATTTTAAATGACAAAAACAACTTTTTGGTTAAATAGGGTTGTATTTAATAATTTAGTTTGTCGGTTTGACATAGGCTCACTTTTATTTTATGCATTCTCTAGCTTTAATTATTGAAGATTATAGAACCCTTCATAATTCTGCAACATTATTTTTTAGTGTCGTAAAAATAAAAAAATCTTTTTGATTAGTTTTTAGTACCATTTGCAACAGAATAACCTAATGTTTTTACATGTCACGCTTCAATTTATCGACATCAAACAAGAGTACCTTTTCTTTAGTTTAGGTTTAAGCTATCCAAAAATGCAATTTTTATTTCTTTGTTATACAGGGTGTAAAGATAATTTACACTAATGTATAAGGGTTAGTCAGCCCCTGGCGAACTAATAAAAGCAAATGTTTTACAAAGATGCCATTTTAAGAAGTTTGAACTTGCAATTATTATATTAAAAATTATTTCATTATACCAAGTACTGTAAAAGTTTTAAAGAAAAATCGATTTTTAGCGGCGTCCTTTAAGGGCATATATCTCTGTAAGGAGAGGCTTTAGGAAAAAATATGGGAACTTGTCACATTATTTTTATGTATTTTTTATGAATCCTAGAGATTTGCCACATATTCTTGGACACCCTGTATATCTACAGAATCAGTTAAATAAAGTCGTTTATAGGCAATGTGTAAAATGGAGACGGTCTAGCGCGAATGCCGACGTGTAAAAATTTCGGATTAAATGACTAATCGTGCTTCCTTTGTTGTCGCTTTACTGGTGGATATACCTTTAAATATTGCTTATATACAGTATACAGTGTGTCCCAGAATAGGTGTTAGAGGACAAATGGACCAAATATTTTTGAATTTTAAAACGAAATTTTGGAAAAACTGGTCGCATGGTCAAAAACTAATAAATACAAAATTTTACTCCAGTTGGTGTTATACAGGGCGAGTTATAACTAAAAATAAGAAAAATGCCTGGGAGCTAAATACTTTTATTTTAAAAAATAGGAAAAAAGTGTATTAGTAAATGTTGTAGAGAATTGAATTTTATGTCAAAGTCAAATTTGAAGTTTAAGCATGAGAGTAAAAAAATGTAATTGCAATTTTTTATATTACGCATTACAATTTAAGTAATGGGTAACAGGAAGCAAAATTTAAAAGAAAATTTAATAATTTTGTGTTAAGCCAAGTATTTTTAAAACTGTTAATGTATATTGTAAAAAACTGACAACTTAACATTTACTTAGATTCTTTATTTTTAATTTCTGACATAAAATTTAATTTTTTACAACATTTGCTTATACAATTTTGTTCTATTTTTAAAAATAAAGGTACTTTACTCTTGGTCATTTTTCATATTTTTACTTATAACTCGCCCTGTATATTGTATTGTATTGTATTGTATTGTAGTGAATGGGGTCGTTCGGCTTAAGCTATCCCCTCTATTCCCAAACTTTTCGCGAAGCTGGAAATATTTCGGGGGCGAGACTTTTTATATCCTCTGGAGTTAAGAAAACTCCTTCCAAATATTTTAGTCTCTGGCCTCTTAGTTCCGTGCATTGGCATAGTATATGCCTCGAGGTTTCGCTCTATCGATCACAAAACCTACAGCGGTCGTTCTCGGTCTTTCCCATCTTTTTAAGGTGATACCTCAGAGGGCCGTAACCCGTCAGGAAGTTTGTAACTATCCTGAGTTCATTCTTTTGAAGCTCTAATAGCTTTTTAGTGTATTTAGGCGATTAAGAGATAAATCTCTTCGCCTGTCTTTGTCCTGGAGCGTTATTCCAGTGAGTCTCTTTTTGCCTCTGTTCCCATTCTCTGAGTTCTTCCCTTAGGTGACCTCTCGTTATCCCGCAGAATGGTTCCGGTCCGTAAAACGGGGCCTGTGCACCAACTTTGGCTAGTTGGTCAGCAATCTCGTTGCCTTCCACTCCTTCATGTCCTGGCACCCACATCAGAGTTACTCTGTTGTTTGTAGCCAGTTGATTAAGTGATTGTCGGCACTCCCAGGAAAGCCTTGAGTCAAAGCAGCATGAAGCTAATGCCTTTAAGGCTGCCTGGCTGTCCGATAGAATATAGATATTTGCTCCCCGTAGGCCTTTTTTGGCGCATTCGGTTGCGCAGATATCTATAGCGTAGATTTCAGCTTGAAAGATGGTGGGAGATTTTCCTAGGGGTTTTGCAAGTCTACATCTTGGTCCGTAGACTCCTGCCCCCACTCCTTCATCCATCTTGGATCCGTCTGTATACCAGACCAGCGAGCCACGTTCCAGCTGTAATATTTTTTCCCTTATAGTTTGGCGGCTGTGTATTGCCACTTCGAAAGGGCGTCGAAAATCACGAATCACTGGTATTGTGTCTGTGGGTTTGGTCAGAGCCTCAGTTTGGATACTTTCCAGTATCCTGAGGTGACCAGTTAGGTTTCCTGACTTTAGTTTGCGTGTCTGTACTACCCTCGAGGCACTAAGAAGGGCTTCTCTCCTTACGCTCAGGTGAAGGGGAGCATGCCCAGCATTGCCTCCATGGCGGCGGTTGGAGTAGTTCTCATCGCCCCTGTAATACCTAGACAGGCAAGCCTTTGTAGTTTTTTAGCTTCCCTTGTGTCGTTATTTCTTCCGTTTTTTGCCACCACACCAAAGAGGCGTAGGTGATTATCGGTTTTACGACAGTTATGTATGACCAATAGATCATATTGGGTTTAAGTCCCCATGTTTTTCCAAATAGCCTACGGCATGACCATAATGCCCTTGTAGCTCTTTCGGTAGTCCTTTCTAAGTGTGAGTTCCAACTAAGTCTCTGGTCAAGGACTATTCCCAGATACTTTACTTCTTTTGAGAGCTCGATCGTCTTGCCGTTCAGCGTTGGAGCTTTTATATTTAGCTTCCTTTTTTTTGTGAACGGTACTATGACGGTTTTGCTCGGATTGACATTAAGTCCTTCCTCGATGCACCATTTTCTTACGATGTTTAGGGCAGTTTGCATGCGTGCAGAAACAATGCAGTCATGCTTTCCCATAATGGTTATGACAAGGTCGTCGGCATATCCTTGTACATTAAAGCCTTTGTTAGTCAGTCTGACAAGGAGATCATCAACCACCATTGACCAGAGCGCAGGAGACAGGACCCCGCCTTGCGGGCATCCCCTTACCGCCCCGACCGTGGCAGTCGCGTCCCCTATAGACGAACTAACAATGCGATTTTTAAGCATGGATTTGATCCATTTTATTGTTGAGGGCTCTATCCCTCTAGTTTCTGCGGTTCTTTGTATGGATTCATATGAGGTGTTGTCAAAGGCCCCTCTATGTCTAAGAATGCACACAAAGCCACTTCTTTCGCTGCGAATGTTTTTTCGATATCGCTAACGAGGCTCTGTTGAGCGTTGATCGCAGATTTTGCAGGTTGGTATGCAAATTGTTTAGAGTGTAGTGGTTTTTTTGAAATAAACTCACTTCTAATGTGCAGATCTATGATTTTCTCCATGGATTTTAGGAGAAAAGAGGTGAGACTGACGGCGCGGTAAGACTTCGGATCCTCTGGAGGGCGCCGTCCAGTCTTTGGGATAAATGCCACCTTTACCTTCCTCCAGCTTGTAGGTATGTAGCCCAGAGTGTAACTGGCTTTAAATATTGTCTTTAAGTGCGGTAGTAACTCCTTTAGGGCTCTTTGTAGTAGAGCCGGGAATATTCCGTCCGCACCTGGGGATTTGTACGGCTTGAAGCTGTTTATCGCCCAAGTTATTTTGTTATCTGTGAAGATTTTGCTCGCCAGGCTCTTTCCATCTCTCGTGGGGCGATATGCGCTCCATGCCGGAATAACCTGTGACGGCTCGTCTTCAGTAACTATAGAGCCTGGAAAGTGAGTTTCCAGTAGAATCTTTAGGCTTTCCTGAGGGTTCTCAGAAAATCTGTCGTCGGACTGTTTTTTGATCAATCCAATGCCATTTGACTGATCTTTTGAAAGGACCTTTTGTAACCGCACTGCTGGGTTCAGTTCATTGATCCCTTCGCAGAATGTTCTCCAGGTCCTTCTTTTGATCTCCTCAGCTCTTTGTTATATTCGGTGAGGGCACTATGATAGTTGTCCCAGTTGTTCAGCGTCTTTGCGGCATTGAAGGCTTTCCTGGCTTCAGCCTTTAATCGATCGAGTTCCCTATTCCACCACGGCACATCTCGTAGAGTTGCCACTTTTTTGTAGGGCAACTTTTTTCATATGAAGATTTAATCGATTCTTCTATGTGATTTAGAGCTACTTCCAGCTCCTCAACTGTTTCTATGGGGAGAGGTATGCCCTCAACTTCCGACTTTAGGTGTTCTTCATAGGAAACCCAGTCGGTTAGTCTGGGCACTCGATTCTCCTCGAGGCGCTTTATCTCCGCCCTGTATATTACAAATCGAAGTAAAATTTTGTATTTATCAGTCATGGCCCAGGCGACGAGTTTTCCTAGAAGAGATTTTAAAAATTACTAAATTTTTGGTCCATTAGTCCTCTTGTAACACCTGTTTTGGGACACACGTATAATACATTTTTATGCTTTGTCTACAAAAATGCGTAATTTTTTTATAAGACAATAAAGCTTATTAGTAGTTTTATTATTATAATTAATAATAACGTACTAGGCGAAAATATTTTGTTATTGATTTTTGTAGGGTCAAGTGGGGTAAAAATGAGACATTCGATTCTTTGGTAAAAATTAGACACCCCTAACAAATAAAAAAATTTATAATTTTTTTTATTTGTTAGGGTAGTTTTAATCATAAATCACCTTGTTTGGTCGTCGACGAATATACCCATAATAAATAATAGTTTAAAAAACTATAAAAACACGCTTTTATATGCAACCGAACTAAAAATTAGAAAATAATTTTTCATTACAAAGAGTTTGTCACTTCAGAGTAAAAAGCGTAGGGTGCATTTTACTATTTTTTTCATAACTTTTCCCTCATAGATATTTGCAAATAGAATAATTATAACATTTAATATATTAAGCACCCCACTCTTTTATTCTGAAGTGACAAACTCTTTGTAATGAAAAATTATTTTCTAATTTTTAGTTCGGTTGCATATAAAAGCGTGTGTTTTTAGTTTTTTTAAACTATTATTTATTTTTCATTTTTTAGTTCGATATATCAATTAGTTTTTTAAAAATAAATGCTCCAGTTTATTCACTAAAAATTCCTTCGCCATTTTGTCAAGAGACACAGAGGATCTGTAAAGGAATTTATTTATCCTGGCGGTCCTAATCAGGATAACGGGATACTGTTTTTAAATTATTGCATTGTCATCGGTCCTTGATACGTGTGCAAAGTTTTAAAGAAATTGAATCGCTGGAAGTTGGTAAAAATTAGGCTCAAAGATTCCGTTACATAGATAGATAGATAGATAGTTACAACCAAGCTAATAAAAGCGTGTTAAAAAATGTTTGAACGCGTGTATTAAAATAATATTGTTATAATTAGTTATATTTGGAAATTTTTGACAAAAAACTTTTAAATTCGCCTTTCTAACTTTTGCCGCAAATGTTTAACCGGTTGAGATCCTGACTCTGCTAAAATTGCATTGTGACTGAACACGTAGACATCTGACGCTCTTGAAATTAGTATTTTTTAAGAAGAGTATGAGATTAGAGGTAAAAAAGTCTTGGGGTAAATTTGAGAAGCACTTAGGGTTAAAAATGAGATATCTATTGGGGTTAAAATAATACACCATAATTTTAATATTTTAGAGGTTGCCTGAAAATGCGAAAAAGGTATACTTATTCGTAAAGCTAAAAAATAAAAATAGATAACCTGAAAAAACCGCAAATTTAGGTATTTAAGGCGAAATGTCATAAACCATAGCAAGTTATATAGGTATGTTCACAAAAAAATCACAAGACAGGAATGAAAAACAGTCCTGTTCGTTGAGGTAGACATCGATTTAGCTCGGTATTATGGCAAAATGGGGATTTGCACTAACAAAAACTGAGGTCCAACAAGTAGTTCACTAACTAACTAACTAACTTCACTAACTTATGTTATTTAAAATAACCTTCGAACAACTTTCAAAGATAAAAAACAGTGACAACTGGTTAAAATTATTTAGAAACAATTTAGGTCGGAACGACTGGAAAAGTGTCGAAGATCTGCCACAAGTGATCCATTTATATATTTACAGTCGAACTTCTATAACTCGAACCTCCACAAGTCGAAATTTTCTCCAAGTCGAAGTTTATTGCTGTCCCTTGCTAATTTGCTACATTTGACACTTGTATTCTTTAACTCGAAATCGCTTTAACTCGAAGTAAATTGGCGGTCCCCTGAGTTTTGAGTTTCACTGTATTCCTTTTGTAATAAACTGGGACAAGGTAACTAGGATATAAATTTAAAAGATAATTCTGCTCATGTTTATAATCTGAATAAAACTAGATTCTCTTTAATTTTTTTAAATAAAAAAAACAGAAGGGACGTTTTATGTTTTTCCAATCGGTTTACATTTACACTAACTCAATATGATCTTAATTAAGGGGTAAAATTCAGGTGTCTCATTTTTTTACCATGAGTGTCCCATTTTTATATTTTTTCCTAGGTTAAAATAATCAGTGTTTTGGTTAGTTCTGGTTAGTTTCATAAACAATACATTTTACACCTCTAACATGTTCTAACACCTAAATGAAAAGGTTTAGTCAAGTGTTATTATTTATTTTTTTAAAGTTTTAAAATTATCTCATTTTTACACTATTATAATAAATGTGTAATCATGCCAATTATATCTTTTTAATATTGGTAATTAACTAAACTGGATAGTTTTTCGTAAACATTTTTTTATTTTCCGCAAATGCATTAAAAAGTAACGTTAAATAATAATTTAATATGTTCAAGTAAGTTGTGGCCCCTTTAAAAGATTTTGTACGATAATTTAAAATTATTAAAAATAAATGAATCTCTTTTAAAAAATAAAGCAGTAGCTATATCAAGAATTGTGTTGATTTAGGTTTTGTAGGAATTTACGTAATTCTATTAAAAATATACAGTGTGTCTCGGTACGTTACTAGGTACGCTGCTACCACAAATTCCTGAGGTTAAAATATGAGGATTAATCCAAAATACCCTAGTCTAAAATTTCATGATTACAGTTATAGTTTTCATAAATTATTTTTATTTATCATCACAATATTCAGCTAGAGGGGTTTTGTGGCATAAAAAAATAAAATATGGTATCGTTTTTATTTGAAAATTTAGAGGGCACCCTCTGTGGTGTTTTTGTATTTTTAAACACCTTTTACTTAAAAAAAACGTATACGTAGTAAAAGATAACTTGAAGCCGTTTTTAAAGTTCACTTATGACCGTGTCTAAGTTATACAGGCTGTTTCAGAATAAGATGTTGATCCTTAGGAGTCTTAATCCTTTTGCTGTTTAGGCCCAGTTGTACAAAGCAGGTTTAAACTCAGAACTCAGTTTTACTAAACTGAGGTCAGGCCTTTAAACTTTCCGTAAAATCTCAATATTGCTGTTAATGTCAAGGAATTGAAAAAAATAAGATTTTATGGAAAGTTTAAAGGCCTGACCTCAATTCAGTAGAACTGAGTTTAAACCTGCTTTGTACAACTGGGCCTTAGAAATAAAAAAGTTTAATGTGTAATAAATGTCTTAAAATTAATAAATTGATATATTTATTGCTGCCACTATATACAGGTTGAGCTAAATAACATAACACATAGGCAGTGTGATAAAAAGGAACAATTTAACTAAATCCCGGCATGTAAACATGCGTGACTAATATTGCTTGTTTTGTTATTCTATTACTCGCCGATGTACCAAAACTGCTTGCTCAAGCAGTATAATAATGATTAAAAAAGTAATATTTTAATTTTATTTTATTTTAATTCATTTAACTGACAAAATTATCGCACACGGGCTCGTGGCTTTGGTCCTACCGTTGTTAGTCGTTTACTTTTTTCTTAAAACACTGAGTTAGTAAAAAGGACCGATACCGGGCACTGTTGTCAGATTTCCAAATTTTGTACGAAAAAAAAATAGCCCTTTTTTCGTTTTACCAATGATCAATTCACAACAAGATGATTCACCGGTCAAATTTCTATAACATCCAAAGTTTCGCGGTAAATCCCTTGCTGCCATATTTTAAACCTTAAAGTCTGTAAGGACGACGAAATATTCTAAACTATTTTCTTATTATATCATAGGTACGGCACTGTATCTCACGACTTCCAGAATAATTTATATTTTAAAATTGCTTAATTTAAATTATTCTAAAATGTGCTTTTGCCCAAGTATTTTTTCCTTTTAATTATTCAGTAAAGTCTGTTAAATGCTAAAAATCTGATAGTTTTGGCATCACTGCTTAATTTAGCTGCATCTAGGCGGTGCTGCCCTCATAATAAAATAAAGTAATAACAAAATAAAATAGAGTTCTCAGAATAACGTTACAGAAACCAACTTAATCACGATTTTATTAAACGATATGTATGTACAGTGGCGGAGTAAAGAAAAATTGGTTTTGTTAAATACTTAATTTAAAATAATAAGTTTTAACAAATTACAGACTTAAATGGGTTATTAGCAATAAAATATTGAAACGTAAAAATATTGATTTCGGAATTACGATCAGGGATGCGCGATGTTCATCGGTGGTATCATAACATCGATGTTAGGCTGGTCGATATTTTGTCATCGGTGTTTGAGTATTGGGTATGATTCCGAGCGGCGCGGCAGTTTACTAACCGCCGATGCAAGCGTCAGAACTTTTGCCTGAGGAAGTTACGAGTAGGGTTGCTAGTAATTTGAATGGCTCTGGGGTTTGCGTCAGCGGTTTGCTACATGTCACGATGCTCGGAACCGTACTTTTATTTACTATAGTTTAATGCGTAGTATTGTGCCGTTGTCGGTGAGGGGTTAGAAAAATTGTATTGAGAATCGGATTACGTGAGGAGGGTAAACATTGAAATATTTAATTTTAAAATTTAGGATTTTAAAATTTATTGTTTTATTTCTTTTTTTATTATTGGATCAAGGATGAACTTAAGGATATACTTTCTTTAAATAAAAGCATAGATATAACCTGGATGCATGTGCTGCTGTAAAATAAATCGTTGATAAAAGTGAATTAAAAATGTAATATTTTTTAAATACTTTTTCTCTCATGTGAAAAATTTTTAAGAAGAAAAACTAAATTGAGGATGTAAGAGAGTTTATAACAAATGTTTTTTTTCTTATTTTAAACCAGATATCCAGTAAATTATTGGGTATGTTGGATAATCTAAAAGCATTTTAAACTTAAATTAGGTAGTAAATAGTAAAGTCTTTAACAGTTCCAGTTTTATTATTTTTTAAAAACCTAATAAACATGCAATGCGTATTTAAAGTCAGGACCCTCGTAGATAAGGGGGAGGAGAGGGGGTTGAACACCCCCCTTAGCATTGTAAGAAGAGAGATTTGTATGGAAAAGTGCTTTTTTAATGTTTTTAATGGTAATGTGAACCTTCCCCCTTAGTTAACGAGAAGAAGGAAAGAGAACGTATAGTAAAATAGATGGGTTTCAAAAGTGAGCAATTTTTTTATTTTTAATTTTTTGGCACTCAGAACCCTCCCATAAAAAAGCATTATATACGTCCGTGCCTTCCCTCCTAACTTTTGAATTATTTGATATTTTTTTATGAAAATTACTTTAGTAAGACAACATAAACCAAATTTTAAACAAAAAATGATAGATATAAATGTCAAACTGAGAGTTGGGCGCTATACAAAAAAAATAAATGGAAAGAGGGTCTTAGCAGAGTTGGGTCGAATACTGAAATTCGGTATTCGATTACTATTGTAAAAAAGTGTTCAAATAGTGAATATTCAAGAAGTAAGAAAAAAGATAAATACCGAGTATTCATAAATACTGACAGAGTTGGGTCGTATTCGAATACTCAGTATTCTGAATAGAATTCAGAATACATTTTGGCGGTATTCGAATACTATTCGAATCTGAGTGTTTGGTATTCGGTATTCGGCAAAATACTTTTTTGGTTAGTATTCGGGATTCTGTATTTGAATAGTTTTAAAGTATTTGACGAATACTTTTTTTGAGTATTCGAATACCGGAATGTGTAAGCAGTATTCGAATACCACAATTGACAGGAGTAGACTACCAAAAGGAAACAAAAAGTAGGGAAAAATGAGGTGACGACGTTTCTTTTGCTCCTCAAATTTTTTAATTATCGGTTGTTTTTTTTCTTTTCTGGTATTCGAATCTTTTTTTCCTTTATTCAAATACCGATTCCAGGTGTTCGTGAATACCGAGTATTCGAATACTTTTTCTTCCAAGTATTCAAATATTCGGTATTCGAATACTTTTTCGGTATTCGTATTCAAATACTGATTTTCAGTATTCGACCCAACTCTGAATACTGAAGACCAAAAATAAAAAAAATTCCAAAAAGATCTTACAAAACGATGTGTGATGACATCTTACAAAACAATGTGACGATGACGCTTCTCGCTGTTGTTTGTAATACGAACAAGGACTTGAAATAACTGTCTTATTTTTACCCTACCTACACTTTTTGTACAGATCCGCATCCGGACGTAAAAAAATCTGCATCCGCAACATCCCAGGTACATATCATTTACACACCATAGAATATAAGGTGACTACATTGACCTACTAAAATATGACGTTACTACTTTAAAACTAAAATCAAATACCTTATTTGGATGGCCATATTTCTGAAACTAATAAAGTTAGATATACTGAATGTGATATTTTCTTTAAGATCTTTTAAATATCTTTTTTCTGGTGATATAATAAACAAAATACGTTTTTAAAAAAAACGTTAAAAATAGCTTTAAAAAAATACTACATCAGTGGCGACGCCAGCTTTTTGGTTTTGGGGCGGGAAAGGGGTTTTTGGTTTTGGAAATATGACCATCAAAATCAGGTTCCTATTTAAGTAATTATTAACATACCGCCATTTTGTAGTAGCTAAAGGTATTGACTTTATATTCTGGGTTTATAAATTACTCGTCAGGAGCTTTAAAGTGATGTGCCACAAAGCACCCCTTTTCATTTTTTTAAATGGCGCTCAGCTTTCAGTTTGACATTTATTATTTTGCTGTAACATACTCCATAGCCTCAACTATAGATAAATCGTGTGTACCTAATGGCCTAAAAGACGGTTTTTATCTGTTATGAACGTTTTTATTTTAAAACGCAAATATTCAATATATAGATTTTTTACCCCTCCTGAAAACTTGATAAACTGTAAATTAAAACTTTGTTCGAGCCGACTCTTTAATTATGTACCTGTTAATAATAAATTTGGTGTCTATAGAGCAATAAACAGCACTATTGACTACGCAAGAGACCATCCTGCAATATCAGCAACTACTTGAAATTGATCTTATATCATAGAACATAGGCTAAGACTATCTGGTTATATCTGTTTCTTTCTACTGAATAATTAGTCTGAGTAAAAGTGCAAATTTAATACACCTCGTTTACATGAAAACCCTTGAAGATCAACGTGATAATGTATCTTTTAATATCTTTACAATACTACAAAAGCCTAATTCGAGATTAACGAATTTTCGAATAGACCGTGACGCTTTTTAATTTAAACTAGGTTAATCAACTAAAAAATATCGCAGAATAAGAATATTTCCAAAAAGTTGGACCAGCGCAGATAATTCCGACTCCCACTTAAAGCATTGCGGCTGTTGATTGGGCCAGGCCGAAACAGCAGCGTCAGATTGCCTGCTTAGTAACAGCTACTGCTCAATAAATCGACAACGGAAGTCGCACACAAGGTTTAGTTATACCGCGACTATTAAAGTTCCTAGACACGACTGAAATCGGATATAAATTTGTCTAAGCTTTAATACTTTTTTAAGCAAAATATACATTTTTTTATTACAAGGAAGACATAATATCTGTATTTTTAACTATACAGTATTATATACTTAGGAATACGTTTAATTCATTAGCTTGTCTATCATGATTAACTAGCTTTCCTCGTCCACTCAAAACAAGATAACAGTCGCAGGCTTTCAGAACAATCAGCTTATTTTGCCCTAGAAATCATTTTTATTTTTTACCTATTTATAATTTATGGTATAACTATTGGTATTATTTTTCTTACTTATGTATATGATTAAAGTATACATAAACAGGGTGTCCAATAACTCAACCGATAAACCTTAAGGGGTGATTCTTCAATGAAAAATAAGAAAAAAACAAATGAACATATATCCTAAATGTCTTGGTTTTTGAGCTACGGGATATTAAAATTTGTAAAAAATTATCGTTTTTCTAATATAACTTTTACATCAATTTAGATATTTAAAAAAATTGGAAGACGTCGCCTATGCATTACTATAGTTGACATTTTTGATATATAAGAAAAAATAAAATTTAACCAGTGTCGTCCATAAGGGGTTTAGGGTAAATATTTTTTAAGAAAAATAGTCCTCCACTGATTTTTTTTTTTTTTTTTTGAATCCTCGTTTTGTTGGGAACAAATTTGGTTTCTTTATATTTTTTGTATGACGTACGGTCTTCGTATAAATAAATTAAAACCGATTATCGGCATGGTCAAATAACTACCCATCTAATTAAAGAATAAAACGCAAGGAATGTTTTTTACTGCAAAATTTGATATTGCCAATACGAAAAATGACCATGACAAAAAATGGTTTCAATTTTTTTATTGCCAAAACCGTATATCAAACAAAAAAGTCAAAAGACCAAATTTTTTCTAAGCAGAATGAGGATTTAAAACAAGATTAATATTTTTAAAAAATGCAGTGACGTACCATTTTTATTTTCTTAAAAAATATCTACCCTAAACCCCTTATGGACGACACTGGTCATTTTTTTATTATATTTCGAAAAATGTCTTTTCTTTCCATTTAAAAAAAGTTGCTAGTGCCCCCTTGGCACTAGGCCACGTTACCAAAATTATTGTTATGCCAAAGAGTATTTTAAGTGACACCCTTTTACCCAAATTTTACCCGATTTTAATATCTTGTCTTATTTAAAAGATAAAGTGGGGAAAACTCTTTTAATATCCTCCATGTATCAATAATATTATGCTTCAATCATATTGCCTCAATCATATTGCTTTACTAATATTGACCGTCTGAGGGTCAAAAAGGTAAACTTTTTGAGTGTAAAGGCAATGATTTCCAAATAGATAAGAATGTCTTCTAGTATTCTAAAGTTTGTAATTTGTTTGATGTTTGTAAGGGCTCTAATCTTCGGAAGCACTAATTCAGGAGTGCAATAGGTGAAGGGGCTATATTTTCATAATGATTGAACAAAAGATAAGAAAAAAAAATGGCATATGTATATGAAGTCAGCGAAAAAATATAATTAACGTCCAGTGAAGTGGACACGGCTAGTATGTAGTATATTGAGAAGTAAACTAAGTAAACTTAAGATAACTTTTACCCAACTTAAGTTCCAGCTATACCCGTGGAGGATTTCTAATATGCTTATTTCTTGGAAATCAGCCGCGTTCGATGGTTACTGTTTTGCGGCAGTGGCAGGGATTTTACACTTCTCGAGGTTTGGATGCAAGGTTTTTTTCTGTAGGTGTGATATATGTGCCCTTTTCGGCATTTCTTACTCGTTCACCTGGTATTTTTTATATTTCATATTTAGGTGTTTGTTCCAAGCGCGTCTATGAAATGGGGTAGTTTATCTCCTTCGGGGTGGTTTTTATGCCGGCTGAAGAGACTCTGGTTGTTTTAGACCTTGTATGTTTTACATTAAATTTTTCTTTAAGGGTTGTTAGGTTGGCTCTTGGGAAGGTGGTTTTCACCCCTGACTGGTACTTACATCTAAAGAAGGTTTAGTAAGGTCGCGTTTTATGTTTTAATCGGAAAAAATCCGATTTTTCTTGAAAAATAACTTAATAGCACGTCCGTTAATTCTACTATTGTAAAAACTTGTTTACGAAGATCAAGGAGTCACGGAAAAATGGATGCGACTATTTTTTGCTTTTATGGCCTGTTCAGAGTATTCTAAAATTTGCAAAATCGTACTAATGGTCCTAAGTCAGTTTTTTCAAATGGATTGAGGGTGGTTCACTATAATAGCTCAAAAGAGCATTTTTTTACCAACAATTTGATAACACACAATCAATATTTTATTTTCATTAATTCTGTTTTATTTAAATGAGTAATAATATACCGGGTATCCCATTTAAAATAAGAAAGAAAGGGTCTTTTCTGGCTAAACCGGAACAACTTAAATGTATACTATTTTTTAACACTTTGTATATGTTTTTTTATATTATTGTACATATAAACCGTACGTTTAAATCACTCATCTATTTATTTAAAAAACGCATTAAAATTCGTTGAGAATAGTAACGTCAATATCAAATTTTAAAAATAAACCATTTTAAACACTCTGTTTATGTTTTTTGGATATTATTATACATATTGTGAACACCCTGTATGGGGTGATATGCAGTTTTTATTTAATTATTTTGATATTGAAAATGCACATTCAAAAGGTGTCAGGTTTTATTTTCAAAGAAACAATAACTGTTTCTAGAGCCATTTTTGTTGTTAAGACGGTTCAAAATATTTTAAAAACTTTACTTTCAGCAATTTTAGGCATTCAACCAATTATCACCGCGGTAATAATTAGTGACAACTTTGACGTATAATACATATTGTTTAAACGTCAACATAACCGATTGGTAAATACCGTTTTAGAATTGGTTCTTCGCCTAAAATTGATGATTTTCTTGTTAAACGGTGACGTCATGTACGTCGCGTATTTAACCGTGTTTGAATACATCCCGGACAATGGTTTAAAAACAATATAGCTATCTTTGTCGGGCGGGCGTATGTATCGTACTCATTAAAATCTTTGTTTTGGTAATTTTTCGTAAACTCCTAACGTGGCCGTGTAAAGTGAAAAATGTTTATTTGCGGTGTAAACAAAAGTACATATTAACCCTAAAAATCAAAAATCATAATCATAACCTAATAACTTAGCGCAACGGTTTGAAAACATACCGCACCTTTCATGTTATAGGGGCACAATTAAAAATTTTGTGAAATTGATATTAAATATCGGGTCGCGTTACTCGGAAATAAGATAGAGACACAATTATGTTTGTGCGCCCCATGAGTGACTCTGTCTCTTTCTGTCAAGGGCATCATGCAAAGTAATTGTTTTTGTGCCTATATATCACAAAAACTCAATTTCACAAAATTTTTAATTGTGCCCCTATAATATGAAAGGTGCGATACATTTCCTTGATTCTCATATTTATATCGTATTTTCGAATACGGTTTGAACCACTAAGCAAAAAATTTTGACTTGGGTCATTAAAAATGAACGTTCACGGTCAACAACGTGCTAAGTCACCAAAAACTTTGTATATAAACATAAAGTTACCCAATAGCAAGGGGAAGAAGAAATTAGGAAGATTAGATAGGTAGTGGGTAGTAGAGGTGAAGTCAGCCCTAGGGGGCTGTATATAATTAAAAGCTACATTACAATATAAACCTTTCTCTGGAATCACTCTTTCTATTAAAAAAAAAACTGCATCAAAATCCGTTAGGAAAAGTAAAACCAATATTAAATTTTAAATATAAACTATATTTTAAACACTCTGTTTATGTTTTTTTTTAATATTATTTACATATAAACATTCCTCTTAAATCACTCTATTAAAAAAAAACGCATTAAAATTCGTTGAGTAATATCAATTTTTAAATTTAAACTATTTTTTAATCACTCTGTATATGTTTTTTTATATTATTATGCATATAAACCCGCCTTTTAAAACACTGTATCTAAAAAAACGCAACAAAATCCCTTAAGAATAGTAACGTCAATGTTAAATTTTAAATATAAACAATTTGTAACATTTCCTTATTTGGCATTACTTGATAGTTTTATTCTACCACCTATATCCTCTTTACAATATAATACCCGCGGCTTCGTACGCATTAAATTTTATCTAACCAGATTTAGATTTAACCAAAACTAATTATACATATAAAAACCTTTCTCTTAAATCACTCTTTCTATTAATTAAAAAACTGCATTAAAATCCGTTGATTAGTTTAAAAGATCTAAGCATACATACATACAGACGGGGAAGCGACTTTGCTTTATACATGTAGTCAGTTAAACCTTCTCTTGAATCCCTATATCTATATATTAAAAAACCGCATCAAAATCCGTTAAGTAATATTAAAGACAATTGAAGTTTCACTAAACTATAATATCAATTTTTAAATGTAAATTATTTTTTTAACACGCATATTTTTTTTATATTATTATACATTTAAACCTTCGTTTTAAAACCCTCTATCTATTAAAATGAAACCACATCAAAATCCGTTGAGTAATATCGAATTTTAAATTCAAACTATTTTTTAAACCCTCTGTATATGTTTTTTTGTATTATTGTACATATAACCCTTTCTTTTAAATTACTCTATCTATTAAAAAGAACCACACATCAAAATCCTTTAAGTAATATTGAATTTTAATTGTAAACTATTTTTAAACACCCTGTATATGTTGTTTTTGGATATTATCATACATATAAACCTTCCCTTTGAATCACTCTATCTATTTGAAAAAACGCATTAAAATCCGTTGAAAATAGTAACGTCAATATCAAATTTAAAATATAAATCACTTTTTTAAACACTCTGTATATGTTTTTTTGATATTATAATACATATAAACCTTTCTCTTGAATCACTCTATCTATTTAAAAAGACTGCATCAAAATTCGGTACGAATAGTAAAACCAATATCAAATTTTAAATATAAACATTTTTTTAAACACTCTGTATATGTTTTCTTGGATAATATTATATACATAAACCTTCCTCTTGAATCACTCTATCTATTTAAAAAAAAATCGCATTAAAATCCGTTAAGTAGTTTTAAAGATCTAAGCATGCATACAGACAGACCGAAAAAGGGACTTTCATTTTATACTTTGTAAGGATAATAATGTTATGGCATACATTAAATAATTTTTTGTTTTCAAACAAAAACATATACAAATATTGTTCAGTGGTTATAGTTTTCTCATTTATAAGTTATGTTATATTCGGCAATATTTACATTAGATTTATTTGGGTAGGTACATACTGTGTAGGTAGTATAAAATTAACATTAAATTAATAAATAATTTGAGACGACGCTCATAAATGTATTATGGCATCATCTTGCGGCCGTTTTGGATACTAGGTAAAACAATGGTGACATCTGTTTTCGAGGTTTTGCCCAAGCCCCAAAGGAGCAATTTCAGCGCCATACAGCGTTTACCGCGTGTAACTACAAGATTTGACCCCAGCGCCAACTGGTGCCCATTACGAAAAAATCGGCTTTTAAGTGGTTATACGGGGGCTTTTGGAGGTGTAATATCTTGTTGTGAATGGATCGTTGGTTTTACTAAATAGAATTTACCAAAAATGTAGTGGTGTCATGTCTTAGGATCTAGTAAAAAGGGAATTTTAAAAATTTGTGACCTTAACTTTGGCCTACTCAATTTAATGCAATAAAACTATATCTATCATTTCATTAAAAAAAGGAAAAAAATTGTGGCACAAAACTGGGAAATCTGGCAACGGTACCGATATCACTGTAAATTATTCATGTGCAACGCCTTCCAGATTCCAAATGTTGTAAATTCAGCTTAAGCGGTTTTAAAGATATTTAAGAGTTGCAGTACATTTTACTAACTCAATATGTAAAGTTTCCGGCAAACAGCGATCGGGTCGGGGCGTTAGCGCGGCATGGACGCATTGAAACAATAAATTGAATCCTTGCCTAACAGTCATCGAGAAATACACGACGTTTGCGGGACTGCTCATCGCGTTGTGGATGTGCATGCCAAGCACTTTCCGCCCATGCCCCGTCCCGCTCGCTCTTTGGCGGAAGCTTTTGATTTGACCACCACTTTGGGCCCATGCCGCGCTCATGTCCCGCTAGTGTCCCGTCCCACTCGCTGTTTGCCGAAGGCTTTACATTAGATTTGTAAGGTTTTTAATATATATTTTTTTAATTTCAGAATAATTTTAGTGCAAAACGCCCCAGAGAAACAAATCCCAATTTCCCCACCACCAAACTACATGTACGCTAAAGAAAGCGGTCAGAACTTACTTAGTCAAGTAGTTACCCATGCAGAATATAATGTTCCTCCTTCTGACACAAACTCGAATTCCCAAAGTGACGTACAAGTATGTTATGTGTTCGAAAATGAATGCAAAAAGACAAAATGTTTCGGAAGTTGCGCTTCATCTATCCAAAAGGCTGATGTACATGTTGAAGACCTCTGTGAAAGTCCCAAAGAAAACTTAAGAAGTTCGGAAGAGTACTTAAAAGTAAGAGATAATATTGTAGCTTTAGATATTGAATGTCCTTCAAATAGTAGGAAGCTTTACTCGTACAAGACTGAAAAAATAAGTGGCACATGCAAGTCCTTACCCAACTTATTGAGTTCTAGCAATGAAAATTTGCTAGTGTAAATAATAAGTCCTAAAATAGGTATATTTTAATAATTACAATATTTACTTTAATAAATTTAATTTATTGTTTAAAATTTAGAGTTTTATTTGAATTAATTATAAGTTTGTTTAACTCTTAGCTTATTTAGGTTTTTTTATTAGCCCGTCCCCATAAGACACGTCGTGATTATGGAGGGCTAGGGAAGTGGTGCTGTAAAAACTCAAAAATTGTCCATGCAATTTACTCAAAAGGAGTAAAAACATTTGGCCATTAAAACGGCCTACAGACTTTGGAACTTGTTGTTCGATAGGTTAGGCTAGGCGCGCACTGAAGTGAGATGCAAGTAATGTGGCGGTGGTGTGGCAAGCTAGTGGCAACTAAAGTCTTTAAAGCCCTTAAAAATTAAACCTTTTTCATAATAATGGTACCTAACTGACTCTACATACTTACAGAAAACTATTTCACCGTTACTCTTTTTTAATGCGCCTATCTGCATTTATTTACGTAGGTTTAATGATTCCACCTGACACTGACGCACCACCTGGCTGCCACATCACTTTCTTACCATTTTAGTGCGCGCCTTACCTTACACATATAGACATTAGACTGTATCACAGACAATCGGTGTAAAAGGTGCATAGGGTTTTCCCACAGAGACATCCGACCTGTCGTACAACTTGTTGAACGCCACAGATTGTGTGATTATCGCTATCGCTTAATGTGCCCCACCCCTTTTCTTTTTTAAACAGTTCAATTTTAAAAATTTAGATTTAAAAAACTAAGTTAATTATTGATAAACACTATATTTTACAGTGAAATTGACAGATGCTTGTCAGTGAAAGTCAGTGGCACATCATTTTAAAGCTCTAGATGAGTTTGTACTTTATTATTAGTCTAAGGTCCAGTATAAGGCCACCTGTATGTATTTGACCAGACCTGAGATTTTGTGCAGTAAGGCCCCTATACCTACCATACATGAAATGGGGAGTCATTAAGTTCAACGCGGTGAACTTTGCCGGTGATCAGGTAAGACAGGTATCGACTTTTGGCAATTTTAAAATGTATTTGACCACATGTGCCGTTTGACAATTTGAAAATATAGTGCATTTCTTTAGTGCTCTCTAATAAAAAGATCTTTTAAAGATCTTTTTATTAGTGATACTAGTGATAATATACAGGGTGGGACAAAAAGTATACATGGCGAGTCAGAAGTCTGAAAAAGCTCTTTATTCTATTCGTTATCCATAAAACTTTTTTAATTTCTTTTTTTTTTTTGGTATATAACCAGGTCTAAACTTTACATTTTAAATATATTATGATGTAAACAGGGTTGCTCACAAAAGCGTGACGGTATAAAATTATGTTATTTTATATAATACCTGTTTACATTCTAACACATTTTTGTTATGGGTTATATAGGGTTAAATCTTTAAATTTAGCAAATATTGAAGTTTCTTTTGAAAAAATAGGATATTCAGGATATTTTTCGTAACCAGAGTTGGATCGAATACTGAATATGAATACCGGATATTTAAATACTTACAAGAAAAAAATGATCATTTGTCAAATACTGACAAAGTATTCAAATACAGAATCCCGAATACTGACCAAAAAAGTATTCTGCCGATTACCGAATACCAAACACACAAATCTATTCGGAATACTGAGTATTCGAATACGACCCAACTCTGTTCATAACGTAACCATTTTTCCAATTTCGAATGTTATTGAAGCTGCCTGGGCAGGCAATTACCTGATAGATTATATTTTTAAAGGAATGCACTGTAAAATCTAACAAGGAAACTATCCAGGTGTCCCTCGCCGATTTTGATGAAACTGCAATATGTTGTCAACAAAATAGACGCGTATTTTTATTAGTCGCCATTAAACACTTTAAAGGGGAAAATTTACCACTGAAATCCACCCACAAAATTTTTTTTTCAAACTTCTTGAGACAAAATGAATAGAGGTGATAAAGTTTTCCATAAATTAAACTATGGTTTTAATTTCGTAAAGTTATCTCAATTTGTTTTTAAAATAATTGAAAAAAAAACAATTTTAGGGGTAAATTTCAGTGGTGCATTTCACCCCTTAAAATTTTAATGGCCGATAAAAAAATACGTGTCCCTTATTTTTGATGTACCTACTACAATATAGTGCAGTTTTATCAAAAGTTTTATTGGATACTTTGTAATAAATTTTAGACATGCTTATTAATTATAGCTTTTCTCAAGACTCAACAACTATTAAAAAAAAAGTATTCTAGAGTGAATCACCATTAAGTTATTAAAATTTGATATTGTAAACATTAATAAATTAATTGATTTTGGTTGTGGTGGTTACCCATTAAAAAAAAGGATTTTTTTTCATGGAACAGTGCCTGTGTCTTACAAGATGTTATAAAACCTTCATAAAGTTTTCCGATATCATCCATCCCGACTTATGTACCAAACCCAATGCGTCTGTTTAGGATGGAACGCTCCGCATCATTCCAAGTGGATGAAATCTTGGGAACACCCATACAAGTGGAAGAGAGTTACCATTGGCGGCTATGATACCCATTTGGATAATTAGTTTACCTCTCTCACGGAAATAACCTGTCCTACTTGGTGACGTCCTTTGGCACTTAGGACTTTTTAAACCCTCTGTACTGTAGTTACTCCTGTTTCATCGAGATTAAAAATGGCGTTTGATAAAAACTGGTGCTTTTGTAAAAGACTTAAATATTCTGATAACTGGATTTCTGTTTCCGTGAAAAATACTTGAGTCGTAAAGTACTTTGGATAAAAGTTACATTATCAATCCCTTTAAGCATTGCCTTATTTCATATTTGCCTAAAGCTGACTTTGTTATTCCGTGATTTTCGGCACTTTTTCGATAACTTAGTTCAAATTCTTTTTTTTTTTCAAATTCAAATCTTTATTCAAATAATTAATAATTAATTATTATTCCTTACGTCGGCAGGTATCGCAAAACGTTTTTAATTTTAAAAAAATTTAAGCAATTAATATTTTTAAAAAGGTAAACTTAGTTTGGACATACATAATAAAAAAACGCACTTTTTATACATGAAAAAAATATATACACTGTTACAGTTTATACATTTACATTACTATTGAAAAATTCTTGAAAATTATTAGGATGCCTTTTGTACAAGGTAATCTTTAACTTTCGCCTTAAACACAGAAGAGGTCGTTGCTTTTAGCTCTTGTGGCAATTTATTATAAAAAAGAGGGGCATAATAATTTATAGACAGGCGAGTCCTATTCAGTCTTAAGTAGTCGAGTCGAATGTCATTTCTCTTGTAGCATATGAGTGAAAATCTCTATTTAAGTTATATCTGGCTTGGTTGTTGTTGGCATATAGCACACTCTCAAAGATGTATCTAGAAGGAATGGTCATGATTTTAAGACTTACACCACATGCCCTCACATCAGCCCTATACTCCAACCCGGCAACAGTGCGCACTGCTCTCTGAAGAGAAAATATGCGTTTTGACTGGAGGGAATGTCCCCATGCCAATATTGCAAAGGTCGCAGCCGACTGCAAAAGCGAATGGTATGCCTGCATAAGCACAGCAAAAGGAAAGAATCTCGATAGATTTTTTAGGAGGAAGATGTTTTTTGATAGTTTTCCTGAAACTACATCAATGTGTTTCTCGAACGTTAGACCAGGATCCAGATTTACACCCAAAAACCTTGCACATTCAGCGTTCTCCTCGGGGATCTCCCTAAGACTGAAAACAACTTCTATAGTTTTATACCTGTTTAATGAAAGTTTGTTTGCTTGAAACCAGTGATTTAATTTTTGAACTTCGACGTTTATAGTGTTAACAAGACGTTGCAAGTCTTTGTCTGAATTTGCCAGGGTAGTATCATCAGCAAACAGCCACAGCCTAGAGTTTGAAGTTACATTTATAATATCGTTTATATAAATGAGAAAAAGAAGTGGACCCAATATTGAACCTTGTGGCACACCATGCTGCACAGTTTGCTGGGAGGACACCTTTCCTTTGTAAAGTGTTTGTTGCTTTCTGTCTAACAGATAAGTCTTCAGCAGTTGCAATGATGTTCCTTCAACCCCATAAAATTCTAGTTTATCCAAGAGTACTCTGTGAGCTGAGTGCAGCTTATTATCGATGACAGCTTGCTTTAAAGATTCAAAATTAAAAGTTCCGTTTGTCTTTTTGCGTATATTCGGGGCATTTTTACTAAAAAAAGAAAAAGGTTAGCTTAAACATTAATTTTGGGAGGGTCTGGATACATATGGAGGGTGTGGAGGACTGTCCATACCCTCCCCCATGTTAAAATTTGACAAAATGGCAATTTTATAGGTAAGTTAGAAAACTGTTAACGATAAAACCCTAAATAGCTATTTTTAAAATTCGTAATATACAGGGTAGTGCGATTTCGACTGTTTTAATAAGAAACTCGTATTTCCTGACCAGATAGAAAAAAATTGACATAGGCATCCGGAAATCTCTATCGGTATCCGAGATATAGGGCGTTTTTTATTTTTTGGCCATTTTGAAAAAATTCTTAAGTCCGTTTTTTTGAGAACTTCCCAAAACCGTGTAAACATTCTTAAGGCACTTTTTTGAGTGGAATCCATTGGACTACTCAGGTTTTTAAAATTATTTCTAGTTTCGTTGAAAATATATTAAGTAGTTTTTTAAATAGATATTTCAGTTTTTAATTTTTGCTACAGTAGGCCATGGAAAAAATCGGCACTTTTCAAAGTCAGGTAAATATAATTTATCATTTCATCAGTAACTGATTGGAACTCTGTTTTATTTGAGAGAATTGCAAAAATGTATAAAAATTACGAGAAAGTTGACATGTTAAAGTTCTATTTCCTGTCTGGTGAAAATTCCGAGGCCGCAAGTGAATTATATTTGAATACATTTCCTGAATGTCGTCATCCAGATAAAAGACTCTTTTAAGTTCTAAAATTAAATTTAACAAATTACAGAAGATTTAAAAAGCCGAGACCAAAAACGTATACAGTTGATGATGAAAGTGAAATTCAGGAACTAAATATATTAGGTGAGGACCATCCTAACACGTCTCATCGATCGGTAGCTGAGGTAACAGGTGTAAAAAATTTAAAAACCCCTAAAAGTACAAATTTAAACCGTAAAGAGTAAGAAAAGTTCATCATCTTTAGAATGGGGATTTCCAAAAATGGATTACATTTTGTGAGTGGTATGTGAATCAGTGCAGATTGAATAATAAGTTCCATATGAACGGTATCTGGACAGATGAAAGCCAAATAGATACTTTAGGGATATATAACAGGTATAATTCATATTATTGGGCTACAGAAAACCCACATGTTATAGTGCTCGTAAACAGACAAGGGCGGCCAGGTTTGAATATTTGGGTTGGGATTTTGGGTCCCCATCTTTTTAAACAAAGAAACCGCACAAGATTATGTGAATATTTTACAAACATATGTTGCACCATTTTTGAAAGTTTTGCCATTAGCGCCGGCTCGAAATATCCAATATCAGCAAGATGGTTGCCCTCCTCATAACGAACGAATTACAACTGATTTTTTGAATCAAGATGAATTCAAGATAAATGGATTGGTACTAGAGGATCTATACTATGACCTGCTAGGTCTTGCGACCTAACACCATTAGATTTTTTTTTATGGGGAAGATTAAAGGATAATGTTTTTAAAGGAAGAACTTCCGAAACACGGGAAGAGTTGCAAGTAGCGACTGGGCAAGCTTTTTGGTGCGATTAGACCTGTTGAACTAATAAACGCTTGTAATGCAGTGGAAATAGGTGTTTATTATGTATTAGGGAAGAAGGAACCAACGTTGAACATCTACTTTGAATTAAGTTTTTCCATAGGTTCTGGTTTTCATTTAAACTCGTTTAATTTTTTAGGCCAATTTTTTTATTATATTATGTCCACAAATATAAAGTTTGTAATTATTTAGACTGTGTTTGATAGTTGACATGTTTGCATAGGCCACTTTAGCAAAAATGAAACATGGCCTACTGTAGCAAAAATAAAAAAAAAACTGAAATGTCTCGCTCCATTTCAAAGATAGGTATGAATAATAATATATCATTGGAAAGAGCAAAAAATAAGCAATTTTTTAAGATCATTGCCAACTATGGTTTATATTTAAAAAACTAAGCTTTATATATTTTCAACAAAAATAGAAATAATTTTAAAAATCTGAGTAGAACAATGGATTCCACTCAAAAAGTGCCTTAAGGATGTTTACACCTGGTTTTGGGAAGTTTTCAAAAATGACGGATTTTTTTCAAAATGGCCAAAAAATGAAAAATGCCCTATATCTCGGATACCGATAGAGATTTCGGGATGCGGTTTTCACCATTCATCTTATTTCGAAAATCGAGCCCAAGACACCTATGTCAATTTTTTTCTATCTGGTCAAAAAATACCTGTTTAAACAGTCGAAATCGCACCACCCTGTACAAACACATGACCAAATAATAGGTTATTATAAAAAAAGTACAAATAAATTGTAACTTATTTTCTGGCAAAATATTACTTTGGAACTGTAAAAACGTATTTCTTGCACTTACCTTGACAATAACGTACCTTCGCTGTTGAATTCACTATGAACTATGAACACCGAAGGCACTTTTTCCCGACTACTGGACAACGCGCCAAGAATATGTGAATAGTATTGACGTGTAAAAGGTCATTGGTGAATAGATTTGGCGATAAATTTGAATGTGTCCATATGCTCTTAGTCTCCAAACCCTCCCCGTTCTTCCTTATTGTTTTGTAGATCTTTCTTTCCGTCATAGTGTGTTATCTTGTTAAAAAAATATCTTTTATTTTTGTAATAACGTAGTGAAGTGTAAAAAAATAATTTTTTACATTTTGTTAACTAACAGCACATATTTTCTTACTAGGTAACGCAATTTGAGGTGTGCCTTTTTATGGAAAGCAACCCACACCATTACTAGACCACCCAAATGTGACCTTCAAGGATATATTTATCTTTTGTTTTGTTAGGTCGTGCCAATAATAATATAATTAAATACATCATAGTGCCTGGGCCAGAAATTAAATGCAGTTCAACCCTTTTAAAACCTATTTAGAGATTTAACGAGTGTTACCCCACGTGTCAGTTTTGACATTTTTCAGGAGTTTGACTGGGCGAACCCGTCACTTTTTGTCGGGCAAGGTTCCCACAATGTTTTACATGCAATTTTTAAACATTGCGCGAATAATGGGAATGGTTTTACAGTTAATAAACCATAAAGCCCATTGACATGTTTTGGGTACCGGGCTGGGCGGGTTTCGTAACTGTAACCCTTACCATTTTTGGCACAATGTTTAAAAATTGCATGTTATACATTAAGATAAACTTTTCCGAAAAAAAATGACGCGCGAGAATGAGTTTATACTTTTCCACAGGAATGTATGTTTTTATCAATAACCTTAAGGTTTTTATCATTTAACTGGCTCGATGAATTATGATATTTAACAAGATATCCCGTCGCAAAGTACATAAAAGAAACTTACATTAGGAAAATTTCTACCTACTTTTATTATATAGGCAAAAACTAATTTTTCTGTGATATTTAAGGTATTTTTTATATTGCCTATTAAGATTTTTTACTTACTTGTTTTAATTAGCTTTAATTTAAATAAATAATTGAGATTTAAAATTATGAAATATATTAATTTTGTTTATTAGAATATTATAGAGTTATTAATTTTTATAATGTTGGTCACTTATTTTAATGGCAAATTATAAATGTCATGTGACAAATTAAACACATTAGTTGTAATATGTATATATTATTATATATTTAGCATTCCATAAAGATCGTTTTAATTTCGGATACTTTTATATAATAAATTTATTTATGTCTTGGCAAGCCAGAGGGATGTTAATAAAAAAAAACATTAAATAAAAAAGCATAATAAACTACATTTAATAAAAGATTTATTTATTTCAATGTTAAATGTAAGTAGTAACTAAACAAATAACTTTGCACAAGTCTTGTCTGGCAAAAATTATTAGGAAATTCTTCCTTTACTAGGAACTTTACCCCAATTCTTATAAAAGGCTTTTCGACAAAAGTTATTTTTAATAAAAAAATTTGCTTTTTTTGTTGATTTTGTATACTTTTACTTATAAAAAATTGATAAACATGATTTTTCTCCCAGAGTACTGGGAGGGGGTACTTTATTTTCCATATTTAAGCAAAATATCATTTAGATTTTTTTTAAGAATGACTTTGTAAATGTTACAGGAGTATCAAGAAGTTTCTTGAACCTGATTTTGTTCTTAAAAATAAATTATTTGAAATTTTTGTAGTACTGTGACCAAAAAAAACCCTCATATTTTTTTTCACACCTGCTTTATTCAAATTCCTAAACAACACAATTTTTCTGCTAAAAACGAATGTGATCAAGGCGTCAAATTATGGAGTTTAATAGAGGAAAGTCAGCAAATATGGAATAGTATCCCTTAAATGGAATCCCAGCATTTCTCCTAAACGGAAACTCACACACGCAATTAGAAAGGTTTGTCTCTTTTTTTATGCCCATTCGCAAGTAGAAAAGGTAACATGCCAGTAGTGCAAGCCCTTTCGTCGCTGTAGTAATGTTTTGTTTTATCGCTATCTCATAACTTCTTAAGGTATTTTAAAAATACGTATTTTTTGTAAAAAAGTGCACGAAATACTGTTTTTATAACTTTTAGAGATAGTTTAGATATTCTGTTGTAGGTTTTAACGGTATTTGATTTTATTACTTTCTTAAATAAAAAAATGTAAAAATTTGTTTTAAGTCTTCGGAAAAACCAAATATGGACAGATCATACTACCCAAATATGGACTATTCCATATTTGGGTTCTTTGTTTATTTAAAAAGCTTCTGATAAAGCAAGAAAAGAATCAGAAGACAAGAATCAAGTCAAACGGGGCTTTCTTTTATAAATGAACATTTACTTGCGGAGAGGCTTCTTTTTCTTGCTTATCGTTGGCCTGTTAGGGATTTAGCGCTCTTTGATAGGGACTTCTATGGCTTGTTCTCTGAGATATTTTCCAGGATAGTTTCTCTACTTACGGCGGTTCCCAATAGAGAAACTCGTGGTGCCGCACTTATGTACTATATGGTCCAATTGGACAGGCTCCCGAACTGCTCACTTTGTTCGTTCTTTTATCCCTAGTGTATCTAGATGGTAGAATCTGCTGCCCGCTTCCCCTTGTATTTAAGTCCCATGTCAACCTCGCTTAAGACACTCATATCGTTGGTGTGGGCTCTGGGCACAATAACTGCGCTGGATCCAGAGTCTGACGCCTGGATCTGTGATTTTTTCAAATTATTTTGGTTGCTTTCTATGTTATGCCAAAGTTTTTAAGGAGTTTTTTGTTAAATAGGTTTAACTTTTAAATATTGTGCCAAAAATCGTAACGGTTACGTAACAGTCACGTACCCGTCAAGTCCGACACTCTAAACATGTGTTTGATTGTTATGTTTTTATGACTTGCCCTTTTTGGCAAAATGTTTTAAAATTGCAGGTAAAACATTGTGGTAAACTTGTCTGACAAAAAGTTACGCTTTCGCCCAATCCGACACCAGTAAAATTTAAAATTAACATTGGCAAGCTATTCGTGGTAGACCCGTTAAAAGAAACCAACCTAAAAGAGTTTTAAAAGTGTTCTTTATATAAAGTCCATTTCATTACTGGCCCAGGGATTCTTATTAATTTACATGCATACATGAAAAATATTAAAAAAGAATCCTACATTTAGATCCGCAGTGGCAAGAAGCATTTTTCGGATTTTTACGACCTCGCGCAGTAAACAATTGGACGGGTGGACGAACATGCGCACTTAAAAGCCGTGGCAAAATACAAACACCGGCACCCCGTACCCCCGTCCGCGGTTTGACCGTGACGCTCATTAGCTACCGTACTCCGAACAGAAAACCAGGACGCCGACGCCAAATTCTTTCCGATAATGTGGATAGTCTGATGTTTGGCGCCAGGCGCTTCACGCTTGATTTGCTTGCGCACAAACCCGTTCTTTCGCCCATGAAATGTAACTTTTGTTTTGTGCAAGGTAATAACATTGTCAATCCATGGAGATCAGTGGGTGATTCTTAATAATAATATTGTTAATAATTGCTTTATTAATAAGTTTATACTTTTGGACAATAATTTCGTTTGTTATACATATAGATATATGTGAATTATATCAAAAACAATGTTTTCTTATTTTTTTATTTAAAAAATGAAAAAGTTGTACGTCTTGTTTTTAATTATTCTTTTGCAACTTTACAGATATACTAATTCATTGCTTTACTACATAAAAATATATACAGTGTATCCAAGGATAGGTGTTACAAGAGGACACAATGGACCAAAAATGTTGGAATTTTTAAACGTCTTTTTGGGAAAACTGGTCGCATGGTCCAAAAGTGATAAATACAACATTTGGTAATTTTCTAGAAACCTGCGGCAACTCCGATTTTGACGAATTTTGGTATACGGGGGTTTTTGGGCGCTGATAACGAATTTAAAAGATTTTTTGGTGGAAACGTTTCGTTCTTACGATATCCATCATCAAAGTTTAAAATTAAACTAATTATATTTTCACTATATTTCCCATTCTTTTTGTACACAATTTTTAATTTAAAGCTAAAAGTAGCACACTTGATTTTCATGCGACCAGTTTTACCAAAATTTCGATTTAAAATTCAAAAATTTTTGGTCCATTTGTCTTCTTGTAACACCTATCCTGGGACACACTGTATATACTTTCATATTTATGTACCTATAAGTAGAAATATTATTTTTATTAATATACTTATATTTCACTATAAATTAAATTATGGCAATTTAAAGTAAACTTGTTAATTTTTTATTTTTATTACAAAATTTAGAGAAAATATGGTAAAGGAAAAATACTGTTATTAAAAAATAATTTTATTAATTATCATCAATCATAAATCATACTCAAAATGTTTAACAAGTAAATACATAATAAAGAAGTCATTTACAGTACAATCAAATTAAAATGCAGCATTCCCGACATGTCGAAATTTACTCATTTGAAGATATTCCCTTTCCTTACCAACACAAACGTCAAAAAGTGGGAACAGGGAAAAGAAGTAACGTAATACCTTAATTCTTTATTTAGTAATTATTTATTAATAAAAAACTTCTCCATCTTATGGGTTTAACGAGTAATATTATTTAACTAACAAAAGGTACACATTTTTGAATAAAAACATTGAAAAATATTTAATTGCAAAATATTTGATAATGACTAAATAATTATTATACAATATTTAAAAATTTTATGGGGTTTTCTGTTAATGTAACATATTTATAGAATATAAATTTGCATCTGTTATTCAAATACGAGGGGTGGTTGAAAAGTTTTGAGCCTAAGTAAAGGCTTTACCAATAAGAGCGTCAGAACTTTAAAATGCCAATAAGTCATAACTACAAGTAAAATGTATGTTATTTTTATTTTTTTCAAAAAAGAAATGTATATCATTAAGTTTTTAAAATAATATTTTTTAAATATCCTTCTCTACCACATACCTCTGGTGTGTTCTCTACCTATTGTTAGTTAAATTGAATAGATTCTTGTGGCCCAATTTCTGATTAATTTTCAATCATCACCCTGTAAATTTGTAATGGTGCGAGTAATTTTCTGATTGAGGTCATGACCTGTTCGTGGCCTATTCTTGTAGACCTTAGATTTAAGGTAGCCTCACAGAAAATAATCCGAGGGTGACAGATCGCATGACCTTGGCCGCCAGTTTACATTACCATACTCTCGAAATAACCCGCATTCTGGTGATAAATTTTAATGATTTAATTTTAATAATTTCTACACGTTGTAGAATCGTGTATCTTTCCATACTTCAACTTTCAACTTTAACTTCGACTACAAAAAAGCTTTATTGTTCTAAGTATAATACAATTTTTATGAACAAAGCATCTTACAACTAAAAAGTTAAAACTAAAAAAATTTTTCGTTGTCAGGTCGCGCTAGTGAAAATAATAAACATGTCAAAATAGTCGCCATTCTTCTCCCTTTTCACACCACACACATAAAGATTTATACATTGACAAATCGTTAAAACAACAAAACAAAACATAGACCAAATTTAGAGGGAATAATAATTTGTTAGACATTACTGAACACAACTATGACAGTTTGGTGTCATAGTTCTAAGCAATGTAGATACAGTAACATTTTAAAGTTTTACGTTCCTATTGGTAAACCCTATATACTTTAAAATATAATGACTTGCCTATTTCACCACTAAATACGGCTACCTATATACCTAATGTCTATGTCAAGTTATACCGGTTTAGCTAAATAAATTAACACATGAGCAATGTGAGGAAAAAAACCGTCTAACTAGAATACTCGCTTGTAAACATTTCTGATTTGATTAGTCACATACATCCTTTTTGTTGCTTTCCTAGCCAATATCCCAAAACCTACTTGCTTAACCAGTATATCATTAGCATCATTAGACTTTTAGAAATTGGACCGTAAACATCACCATGTCCAAGTCTTTCGCACTTTGCATCAAATTGAAGTTCAGAACTGTTATAATATTCCTTTCAAAAAAGGAGAAAACGCCAACAAAAATATTTGAAGAAATCTCAGCATTTATTCTTTTTATTTTATTTCATTCATTACGAAAACATAGAAAAATGTAAAAGCTTCTTCTTGAAAATTGGCGAATCAGATTGTGGCAGATAGCAGAAGCCATGGGCATCAGCAAAGAACAAATAGACGACATTTTACATAATCACCTGTACATGAAAAGGACAGCGCGCGATGGAATAGGTGCCGAGAAAGTTCACACCGCTGGGCAAGCAACCTCGAGTCCCAACTTACAGGAGTTATGGGAAATAAGTGGCGATAATCCAAAAAATATTTTTTCCCGCCTTATTAATCTTGATATAACATGGATTCGACAACTATTATTTAGAGTCAAAACAGGAGTGGTGAAAAGATCGGCATCTAAGCTCATGGCCACTATTTTTTGGGATTGTGAAGGAATTTTGTTCATAGATTATCTTTCTAAATATACTGAAATGAACTGAGACCATTGCGCCGCATTGTTGACAAAAGTGCATTAAGTGGTTGTTGCAAAAAGGCAAACTGCGAATATTTTTGACCGGAATAAAAGCTCTTCACAATAAATGTAAGAAGTGTATTAAAGTAGAGGGAGATTATATTGAATAATATTTTTTTATACATTTCTACCAGCAATTTTAATACCTTTGGCTTAAAACTTTTCAGCCGCCCCTTGTAAGTTATTTTTTAGAAAATTTCTTCATATGCGCGTATTTCTTATATATTTTTGTTTGTATATATTCTGATGTCTAATAATAATTAGTATACTAACACACGGTGATACACACCTACACACATTAAATATATAAATTTAAAACACACCTTTAAAGAAAAATATGTTATCATCTTAGATTTAATAAGGAATTTAAAATGTTTTGATTTGGATCAACTTGTATAGCTTACTACATCTGAATGAACTGAAATATTTATTAAGTAATACTAAAAAAAAAATCTTTAAAATTTATCAGAGACACTCTTTTAAAAAATTTGTAACAAGTTTTTTTATACAATTATTGAAATAAAAAATCTTATTAAAGGTTTTTAAAGCAAAGAGAAGAGAAATGCTTTTATTAGGTAGTAGATTTGAAATAAGAACGAAGGATGCTATTAATTAAACTCTGCAATGGGGATATTAATATTAACCTTAATGGTCTTGACATATTTATATAATTAAAACACTAACTTTCTCATGAGTGAGATGTATTACACAAATTTACTTGATCTTAATGTTTACATAAGACCTCTTAACACTATTTTTTTATTGTCTATTTTGTTTTAAAAGAACACTTTTTTGTATCATTTATTTTTACATGATGGTGAAGGCGCCCATAATCAGTCAAAATTCGACACGTTCAATCAAGTAATCTATAAATGTTCAAAGCCGTACTGGGATTTTTTAAAATTATTTTACATATCTAAAAACATTAGACTGGGCCAAAAAAATTGACTTTTTTTTATTATATCGAAAATATTGTTTATTGTGACAAAAAGAAAATATCGTGAAGATTTGAGTCCTTAATATTAATATATAAGGTCCCTTCCTTTTAAATTATAATTTTTATTTCTACTTTCATTTTTGCGTCAAAGCTCCCTAACTATCGAGGTAAAAAAATTAATTATTTATAATTTTTGCCAGACAACTGTTTTCGAATAATCAATCTTTAAACATTAAACCAGAACTAACGAAAAATAATTATATATAAAAAAAACAACATAGATTCCTAAAGGGAATTTAATGCTCTACAAAAAGGTCTCTTAATGTTTTTAAATAATTTTTCTTAAAGTTATTTACAATTTAAGTTATAGAGAAAATTAAATTACTCTTTTCTTCATTATTGAACCAACTTATTACATTATCGAAAATCATAATTTTATTAACCTTATTGCTTAAAATATCCAAATTTCATAATAGGTGTATACCTATCCAAACTTATTCTAGGTTAATTTGTTATATGAAAACGTAGATTTACTGTCTTAGAGTAAGTAAATCAACGTTTTCGTATAACAAATAGTTATTAATAATTTGTTTCCATGAGTGAAAAAACTTGATTCATTAATGTAGTAAACAGTAATTAATTTTATTCTCTAATTGAAATTGTGAATAACTTTTCGACAAATTTGTTTTTTTTATATATTTAGTTTTTCGTTAGTTACAAAATTTTAAAATAAGAAAGGTAAATCTAAAAATATAACAATGTTTAAAGCTTGATTATTCAAAAACGGTTTTCCTGGCAAAAGTTTTTAATAAGACGTTTTTTGCAATTTAATTCTCTAAATATAAAAATAAAATTACAAATAAGAAATCTAAATTAAAGGAGAGGGATATCTAAATATTAATAATAAGGGCTCATATATTCACGATATTTTTTTTGTCACTCTCAACACTATTTTCGATATATTTTTCAAAAAAAAGGTCGATTTGTTTTGGCCAAGTGTAATGGAACATAAACCAAATATGTACTAAATGCTATTGGCCCCAAGAGTAATACAAAAAATATATATTTTGGAATTTGCGAAAAAGTTTTAAAAGCAAAACTTGCCGTATCACAAATTTCGCAAAAAATCTGCCTTTTTCTTATAATTAAAGGCACCTAAAAGTTTTGCATAAAAATATATTGAGTAAAAAAACGTTTGTCTATAATGATTAAAAAAATAAAGATAAAAACGACTAAATTAATAAAAATAAACAAATAGACGATTCGCTTTTAAAACTTTGAATTTCTTTGGGAATAGGAGGCATTTGTAAAAAAACGTTTACTAAATAGTTAAATAAAAGCAACAGGACTTTAAAAATGAAATAATAATTAAGTTGTACGTAGCAGATTTTTGCTTTATATTATATCCTGTCCTCTTGGTTGTATTTGGGTTGATAAACTCTTTATATAGTTCAATGCTCTTTGTATTGCAGGAGGTATAGGTGGAGGAGTAGGTAAATGCTCTCCTTGAGGTTGATATCCATTCTCATCTGCTATGTAATTTAGTTCAAAAGAATTTCCATCCAAGTCTGTATATCTAAACTGCCCTTGAGCTACTTGGGCCTCCTGATCTTTCTGCCCAGCGTTTTTAAGAAAGCCCTTTTCTTCGGCAGAAATTTTATTTGCGGTTTCGTAACTTAAAAAAAAACACTATTAAAAATTTGCAAAACCAAATCAAGACAAGTCTTTCAATTTGTCAGTTGCCTTTGAAACCATGGTTACTGAGTTTTCGGACCAATGGGATGTAGTTAAAAGAAAATAATAATCATTAATAATGTGCAAAATCAAATTAAGTCAAGTCTTTTCATTTGTAAGTTGCTTTTAAAAAATAATTTTTATTAAAATATTAAAAAAGCAAATCAAGACAAGTCTTTCCATTTGTCAGTTGCGTTTGAAACCATGGTTACTGACTTTTTGACCAATGGGATGTAGCTTAAAAAGAAATAATCATTAAAAATATGCAAAAGCAAATCAAGAAAAGTCTTTTCGTTTGTCAGTTGCATTTGAAACCATGGTTACTGAGTCATTGGACCAATGGGATGTAGCTTAAAAAATAATAATCATTAAAAATATGCAAAAGCAAATCAAGACGAGGCGTTTCATTGGTCAGTTGCTTTTGAAACCATGTTTACTAAATTTCTAGACTAATGTGATGCATTTTCTTCACCTGTATTTCCTTCCGTCATTTTAAAACAAAAATTAGCAGAACATTTTAATTAATTTAAAAAATAATTGATAGAACTGATAAATAAAATTAAAATTCCCTTTTATTTATTAGGTGGTATTTTTTAAAATAAACAATTATTAAGTTAAAGATAGTTTTTAAGAAAATGTATCAGAGAACAAGTCAATAAGTACGCTGTTGGACATAAATATATGACTTTGAATAAACTTTAATAAATAAAAAGACTACTTTTATGATATTTAAATCACAGGGTTGAATTCTAGTATTATATAATTATATCTTTTTAAAATTGCCCCTTTAAAACAAAATCATATTTTTTACCAACAATTATTTAATAACATAACACATTTTTATTTTTTTAAGCAAATTAATCAATAATTCATTAGAATAATAAACTTACGAAATATAGATAATATTCAGAAATGAAACCGTATACTTTTTTAAGGTTATTATATTTTTGGCATATTTGGCATAAAATATTTAAAACATATTTTTTTCTTTTTAATAAGAATCTCAAAAATTAAGGGGCCTAGTTATTGTACGATCTCCATTTATACTTTTAAATACAACTGTCACATAAATGTCCCAGTAGTTATATATTTATATTTAGCGCTGAATATTATTAAACGATTTTACTTAACT
Organism: Listronotus bonariensis; assembly: GCA_014170235.1. Classification (NCBI taxonomy): domain Eukaryota; kingdom Metazoa; phylum Arthropoda; class Insecta; order Coleoptera; family Curculionidae; genus Listronotus; species Listronotus bonariensis. The sequence continues at coordinate 57,027 of JACEGR010004553.1, forward strand.
TGACCTGTTTATTTGTTATTTATTTGTTTCGGTCAAATCTAATAATTGGAATTTGACTCCTTTCCTGACGACCGATCGATCTGAAATTTGGTACACACTCTTAATCTTAACAACAATACAATATAATACACTCTTAATGATTGTAAATCCAAGATGGCTGCCGATACAAACAGGCTTTGTTTTACCCAGCAAGTCGTCGGAGGAAAGGCGGGGTAGGAAGAGCCTGATCGGAGCCGCGTCGTCAAGTGCATTAAACATTCTTTTAGTTGATAAACTCTGGCTATAGTAAGGCATTAAATGAACTCAATGGAATGAAAAGTATCAACTAACAACAAAATTAAAAATAAATTATATGCATAAAAAAATGGTAAACGGTTTTATTGTACAAAGCTAAAAAATAATTTAATAAGTCCTAGATACCAGATCGCACTATCCTTATCACTCTAGGGTATCGATAAGACAAATAGTAAAATCGTTTTGCACTTGAAATTTCTATATTATTATTTTCTCTGGATACGCCACGCCCAACGGTTTTTATTATTTGTCTGATCAATACTTCAGATTGATGAGAAGATTGGTACGATCCAGTATCTATACTCTGTTCACTATAAATTGAGAAAAACACCTAAACAAAAAATGTATTTTATTGGTTAGAAAGTCAGTAACCCCAGTTATACCACAATAAAAAATGTATTTTATTGGTTTAAAACTACAGTAACCGGAGTTACTTACTAGTTATTCATTATCGATTTATAGTGGCCAATGTATAGGAATTATTTTTGAGCTTTTAAGTCAATAAAACGGTTTAACATGTTTTTTTTACATAATTTATTAGGTCATGACTACATCCATAAGGGAGTGTTCAAAGTTAAGGAGTAATGCACTCAGTGGCTAACCTTGTGGGCATCACATTTGAGAATAACCTTAACTGGCATAAACACATTGTATCTATAGCCACCGCGGCTTCAAAAAAGCTTGGATTTCTTTTCCGAGCCAAAAAGTATTTTTCCGCATCTAATTTATACACTTTGTATGTGTCCCAAATTCGACCCTCTCTGGAATATTGTTCTCATGTCTGGGGAATGGCATCCCCCACAACTCTCAGCATTCTTGATGCCATTCAAAGAAGGGCTGTTCGTCTTATTAATGATCCTTTACTTACTCAAAGACTTTCTTCTTTTTTAGTTAATTTCTATTTCTATTTTGTACGTAAAAATGAAAGTGTGGACCTTTTTGTTGCTCTTCAAAATTGTTTTTCAATAAAAAAGGAAAAATTAGGGTCGGCTAAAATTAATAGCTTACGGGCGGCAAATATGTAAATGCACCTTTGAATGCACTACTTTTAATGTATAGGTTCCTTGTTCGTTTTTTATTGGATATAATATAAAAATCTAATATTAGAGATTGTACACTTTGAAACTAGCCCCCTTAATTGGGGTGTATGTTAAATATTAGTTTAAACCATAAACGGTTTGTTGTTGTTTTTACTTTACTTTTAAATATACGTTTTTAAAAAACCTGTTTAATTAAAAGTTTTGTTTGGCAAGGGGTAAAGTGTAGTGTAGTAAATTGTAGTTTTGATGCCAAACGCGTTAAACGATGAGTTATATCACAAATGTCAAAAATTTAGCAAAAACAAATAAATTAAATATCTATATATTTGGGTTTCTTGTTCTTTATACTTGTTCGTACAAGTGGTCCAAAGACTTCTTCTTATCGTTTTAATAAAATGTACCTAACTTTACGACTTCGAAATATAGTGTAGTTGAGTTAAAACTAGTTATAACGCGGACTGAATGCAAACAAAGCTCTGTTTGGCATAACAAAAAGTTATAACTTGTTTTAACTTTTTTAAACTCAACTACACTATTTTCGAGGTCGTGATGTTAGGTACATTTTATTAAAACGATAATTCTTGTCGATTAAGTTTTTGGACCACTCGTAAGAATAAGTATAAAGAACAAGGAACCCAAGTATGTAAAAATTTAATTTATTTGGTTATAAATAAAAGCATAAAAGTCTTTTGAATTTTTAACATTTGTGACGTAACTCAGTTAAACGCGTTTGGCATCAAAACTACAATACACTACACTACAATTTTCCCTATGCCAAACACACCTAAAAGTTAAAAGTTAATAGAGTATTATTGCAAGTTGCCTTATTAAGCTTATTGAGAATTATTAATACCGGCTTTATTTAAATAGTGCTGGTACTCATAATTTAAAGTTATTGCAAATTATGTTGACAGTACCATTAACCTAAAAAAAGGGGAAAATTTTAATTTGTTTTTCCTTATTGTTTTGTGTTGTAGGGTTTTGTTTAACACAAATAAAGAAATACATTTAAAGAAGCAAGGTTTCAAGTATTTTTACTTCCAAATACTTTTCGACTTTGTGCTCGGCAGCCGTTCGGTTTACACGAACAGATCCGAAGTTAAAATAAGACCAAAATTAGGCACGACCTAAAACCGACATAAATAAAGCCAGGCACTATCCCCATTAAGAGATTCCTTATCCCACCATGCATCTGCGCAAGCTCAGATGTCAAAATAAGGCCGGTATTATTAGTGCCTGACCTTATTTCACTGTGCGATAATTCTCTAATGTTATTGAGGTATGGCATATTAATAATTATTGTGATAACAAAAAAATTATGATATATTTTTTTTTACTTTTTATTATAGTTTAAAACATAGTAGTTGTTATAGTTACCTCCATTTATAAGATCCATCTATGTTTACTTCTTGTTCCTGTCTTAAAATGGGGATTGGTTCAGTTGAGGTCTTTTGTTGTTGTGCACAGTACATTGGTCCTACTAATCCAAGAAGAACTACCTAGAGTAAGAGTTTTAGGTAAGGTTTTAAAAACAAACTCAGAGATAAACTACTAAGGCAATAGGCCATTATTAATTTAATCTTTTAATAGTTTCGCAAAGCAAAAACATTTTTTTTTTAAGAATGGGATCGAATATGCATATGCTGAAGATATTTTTATTTTTAATGGGATGGCCAAAACACTTAAAATGTAAGGCCACACCAACCTAAATAAAAACAATTATATGAATTACTTAAATGAACCCGTAAAAAAATCCAAATAATAATTTTTAATAATAAATTCGTAGACTCTATGTTATTTAAAAATACATATTTAAATAACTTGCATTAGTATGTATTTAATAAAAATAGGAATTGCCATTATATAGGGTTTATAAAAAATAGTTTTTTTTGTTAATTATATATAGCCTTGACCCTAATTTTTTAGGCAATCCTATGTTAAAATACTATCTTTAATATAAAACAGTAAACAAATGGGTGACAGTCGCTTCCTATTCGGATCTTGTACTATACATATGTATTTACGTTTTATTTATAAAGTATGAATCAATATACAGTGTGAGTTAGAAGTCTGAAAAAGCTCATTTACTCCTTATCCTTAACTTTTCTAATTTCTTCTTTCGTATGAAGGTATATAGTCAGGCATAAATTTCACATTTTAACAATATTTTGATGTATACAGGGTTGCTGACAAAAGCGTCAGGGTAATAAGTTATGTTTTTTTTTTAATTGGTCACCCTATATTTTATACTTATTCTTGTTAAATTTCTCTTAATATTCTAACACTTTTGTGTTATTGATTATCAGTATAATCTATTTTTATAGGTATTTCGGCCAGTAATAATGAAACAAGGACTATTAGTCACCAATCCGTCACCCAATCCGAAATGTTTACATGCAGGTATTTGCGTTATTTTGTGTCTTTTCCGCGTATCGACTAATTACACAGGGTTAAATTCTTTAGATTTAGAACAATTTACATTTTTTAAAATACGATTTTTTTTAAGTTGCCTGGGCAGGCAATTACCTAATATATCATATTTGCACATTTTTAAAATAAAATGTAATTTAATTATAAAGGGTGTTAAACAAACACTGGTAAACTAAGAAAAATGAAAAACTTCAATACTTTCTTATTTTCAATGGAACACTCTGTATTTTATTTTATGATTGGTTAAGGTCTCTTAATACTTATGCATTTCCTTAAGGTGACTCTATACCTAAGTCAAGTAGTTTTTGTAATATTTTTAATTTTCTTTTTTTTTATTATAGTTTTGACGTAAACTACGTTATCATCTAAAACAAAAAATTTTATGTTTTAAAACTAATTAAGTTTTAAACTTAAATAGTAGTTAATTTTTAAATTTTTTATTTTAATATAATTTTACCTTGACCACGGTGGCAGACTTGCCACCGAAACGTCGATTTTTAGTTTTTTTATTTACTTATTTTTAATTTTTGAAATTTTTGGTTTTTTAATATAACTTGGCGTGTACCCAAAAAATAACATCTAATCAATGAATCCGCCGAACCAATATAGAACATATCTTCAATAAATTACACTAATTACTTAAATTAATTTTTAATTTTGACATCAATTAATTAATTAGAGGCCTGGTAACGTATTTTCACACTAAAGTTTGGCCTGCAACATGTCAATGGTTGCCCATACCTGGCCTAAATTATAATGTATTTCTTCTCAATTTTAAAATCTTATTTATTTATTTTTATTTAATAGTGCACCTTTGGGATCCGTGTTAAATGTAGATCTTTGCTTTTTAAGGCCTTTTTTAAGGAAAGGAATACTTAAGTAGAAACATCAATATTTTTAAATTTATTGGTATACTGGAACTTATAGCGTACTTAGGTATTAGAGTCTAATTTTTACCAACAAGCTAGTTTCGTAAAAATTGTGCCACTCCAAACGTACATAAGGAATTTTTGCAAATTCGTAAAAAGAAGACTGTCTAAAGCAGCAACAAAGCGAGACCAATGCGTCATTCTATTCAAAATGTTTTTATGTAGGCATTATTTGTCTAATCTTTACTTGCTTGTGTTTATCATACTGAAAGATAATTTGATCGATCTGGCACGATGTGTATATTGTAGCACTTTTTTATCTTACCAATTATTACATACTTGCCATATTTTAAGATTTAGGTTATTAAAAAAATTAAAATAATTTATTTATCCGCCTTTAAAAACAATGGTAAAACAACACTTCACCTATATTTAACTGCACTTTCACCCTCTTAATAGTCAATGACTATTTTTGTAAGATGTACTTACAAGCACTTTCATTTTCATCGGATATATTTTAAGCACTTATTTATAAAATAAATAGTCATTTAAAAACACCAAAAAATATATGTAACAGAAATCTCCGTATGTGATTTAATTATTGTTCGTGTGATTTATGAATTGCATTTCATATTTATACTTCTGTAAATATATTCTTTATCTCCCACTTGGTTATGCGTCTTTAAGCGAAGATTTCTTAAAGAATCAATTGATCTTTTCATTTTTCATTAAGAGAGATCAAACAGGATAGTCTAAGGCTTGTTTGCTGTTTTTTTTTGCGGTTGGGCAATTACTTGTCTTGCCTTGTTTATTGAGCCTTTTTATTTTATAGAAAACCCAAAAATAATTTGGTTTAAATAAAAGCTTTTAAAAAAACTATAAAATACTTTATTATACAGAGTGTCCCACCGGAAACTGTCGCGATCGATATCTCGAAAAATGCACTTTGGAAAGTTTTAAAAATTTGATAACATTAAGAAGTCGGTAGGAAACATACGACTAAAATATTTTGACAGTTCTACCACTCCCGGTTATACCGGAAGTTAATTTCAACTTCCCTATTTTAAATGGAACACCCTATATATTATTTATTTTTTAGATTTTGCTTAAAATTCTAAACATTATTCATGTATTATATTCTATACCTAATTCCGACCGTTATTGGCCTATTTCAAATTTTATGTCAAAAATGACGTTTGCAAGCCATTATATAACCATCAATTTCTTCCAAACAATAGCCTTTAATATAAGTTGGGTTTGGCTTTCTCGTAGAGAGAACTACTTTAGCAGACTGTATTGGTATTTTCACATATAATTAATACAGTTTGGTCAAAAATAATCTAAACAATATTACAACAAAAACCTAAAAGTCAATTCTTTTAAATAGAAACCCCTTTATTTTTTTACCTTATCCTATTTAGCATCAAAAATAAGGATAAGTTTGTATAAGGATGTCTATTCCAAAAATTTATAGTTTTTGAAATATTAAGAATTTAATATTCTCCTATTCTAACAATGCTTTAAGTACGGCTTAGTTTGGCTTCTAGCTGGCCTTAACAACAAAATGCGTCGTCACAGCCAACTACCCCGTACCTTCCCGTACTTAAATGCATTGTTAGAATAGAAAAATATTAAATCGTTAATATTTCGAATACTATAAATTTTTGGAATAGAAATCCTTATACTAAATTTACCCCTATCTTTAATACCGTATAGGATAGGGTAATAAGAGATAGGGATTTCCATTTGAATAAATTGACCTTTAGGGTTTTTGTCGTTATAATTTTTAACGAATATTTTTGACCACTTTGTATTTATTAATTGTGAAAATATCAAATCAGTCTACTTAATAAAATTCTTTATTTACATTTTTTAACATCGCGTAGTGCAAAAACTAAGGCGTTTAGGACAGTTTTTTTTTGTAGAATCACCCCATAAAGTTTGTCGGTTGAGTTACTGGACAACCTGTATGTATAAACCGAAGTATTAATTATCATTAAAATATATATACCTTTTTATTTAAGAACAGAGTAAACAATTTACGTTTTGGCTACCATATTAAAAAAAAACACTTTTTAAATTTTAGGTTTAATTAGGACAGCCCCGGATCTAGAGGGGGCAAACCAGAGTGTCTGCCCCAGGTGACACCTTGAAGGGGCGACAAATTGAAGCACGATCGACGTGTACTAGACGGTTGGTGTATTATACATAGGGCGCCAAATGATGGGAAGGGAGCGCGATTTAAAACACAAGGACTCGATGGGAAAAAGGGAAGGGAAGAAGGCGCGTTTTGAAAAGCGAGAAGGTTATTTTTTGGCTCTTATTTTTTTTCCAAAAAAAATGGTCGAGGATGGCGGCAGAGGGCAATTTTTGCCCCGTCTAAAAATTAAGTTCCGGGGCTAAATTAAGTTGTGTCTTATTCTCAAATTAAAATAGTAAAAGTCTTTTTTATTTAAAAAATGCTTTATAATTTTGTATTGTTAGCGCAAGCAAAACCTAATAACATATATTACAATGACAAAAAATAAAATGTAAATATCAGATTTAATTATTATAAGAATTATTATCTTTATACTACCCCTGTTATGTAATTAAGTTACTTTTAATGGTAAACAAGTACAGACAGCAAACAGATTAAGACATTTTTAGTTGATTTTACGGACCAAAAATATTGAGAAACATGGATACCTTGACTTGAATTTACTGACTTATTGTAAGCAAGGTTTTAATTAACTTATTTTTATTGGTTTCATTTTGGAGTCTATAAAGACAGGTGGGTATGCAAGGGCCACTTTATACCAAAACATTTATTAAAAAAAAAAAATAATAATAATAAGAAACCCTTTTTTAAATGTTTGTAAACAAGTTATTCTGCATTTAATTTTTGCTTTGCCTAACATAACTAGCTATAGCTAGTATATTCTTTGCTAACATGCTAAAAGCTATATTATAATTGCCCTATACAGGGGTTTTTATAATGGCATAAATATTTTTAAAATTAAAAAAATATATTTTTGAAACTACTTGATTAAAAAGTTTGGTACATTTTTTAAATCGCTTATGATGGGATGGAAAAATTAACCAAACCAAAATATAAGTTTTTTTCATAAATAATTTATTTTTCTTTTTATATGCAAACATTATGAAGTAAAGTTAAAATATATATAAGTAGTAACACAAAATGTAACGATTTATTCAACAAAAAATTAAAATTTTTATAACATATTTATGCTATATGAATAAATAATTAATTAAAAAATAATTCATAAATGATTTTTTTTTAAATTTCTCTAACTACACTACTCAAAACAATTATCGTATATTCTCGATTAACTTTAAATCGCCCCGTATGATGTGCTGTTGAAAGGGAGTAGTCAAATTTGTGATTATAAAATATCAGAAATGGGTAAGGGTAGTAAATTATTAACAAATGAGATTTCTCCCTTTAACAGCACATTATACAGGGCGATCAAAAATTATTCATTTTTTCAATTTTTTTATCACTCCGTAGGATTTATTGCTTACAGTAAAAAACAACGGTTAATATAAAGTTATAGCTTCACGTTTTCTTAACATTTTATTTTTTTAATTGTCCTAATAACTTAATTATTAAAGAGTTTGGCCATTTAAATCAAAGCATTTTTGTATTAAAGCTTATGAAAAAATCGAGCATATGCGATAATCCCTTTAAAACAAAATAAAAACACATTTAACACATTATAATAACCAACCATATACAGTGTGGGACAGTTACATGTGTTAAATGTGTTTTTTTATTTTGTTTTAAAAGGGATTATCTGCATATGCTCGATTTCTTTCATAAGCTTTAATACAAAAATGCTTTGATTTAAATGGCCAAATCTCTTTAATAATTAAGTTATTAAGACAATTAAAAAAATAAAATGTTAAGAAAACGTGAAGCTGTAACTTTATATTAACCGTTGTTTTTCACTGTAAGCAATAAATCCTACGGGGTGATAAAAAATTGAAAAAAATAAATAATTTTTGATCGCCCTGTATAATGTGCTGTTAAAAGGAGAAATCTCATTTGTTAATAATTTATACCCTTACCCATTTCTGATACCCTTTCAACAGCACATCATACGGGAGCGATTTAAAAGTTAATCGAGCATATGCGATAATTGTTTTGAGTAGTGTACTTCGTAATTTTAAATCTCTCTGTTTATTAAAGGGTGATTTTTGGTAATAAATTTAAATGGTTTTTTAATGCATATTTATTTAAAGGTTTTTTTTAAGGTAACCCCAACTTTATAAAATAGGTTTTTTTTTTCAAAAATCTATTTTACCGATTTTTTTATTTTGCACAGTAATATTTTTGCAATTTTAAACCACCCTGTATATCCTACGGTATTTTTATTATGTTTTTAGAATTCCAGACAAAACAAACATTTTTAAAAATTATTTATATTTTCAAAATAATAATAATAAAAAAATACAGGTAAGTTATGGTGCTTCAGAAAAAAAAAATAAAAGGTTGCTCAAAAAGTCAAATCGTTGTATAAAAGTGTTTAAAAGGATGCAAAGAATTGCTTCGTCAACTATATTATTTTTTTTTTTATCTTTGGAAAAAGCCACGAAGGCTAAAAGCCTCAATACTAACGTATCGTGGGTGTCTTAAGCGAGGTAAGAGAGAGTTTGTTGACACGGGACTTAAATACTTGAAGATTTGGGGAGGGGGAAGAAAGACCTACGCGGGCAGCAGGTTCCACATTCTATAAACTCTAGGAATAAAAGAACGAACAAAGTGGAAAGTTCGGGCCTGTCTAGTTGGACCGTATAGGGATGCATACGTGCGGCACTACGAGTTTCTCTGTTGGGAACCGTGAATGGAGGAACTATACTGGACATTTCTTCAGAGCAAAAGCCATGGAAGTACCTATAAAAAAGCGATAAATCCCCCAAAGCCCGACGATGGGCAAGAGAGGGAAGCCATTCTTTAAGTAAAGGATCATTAATAAGACAAATAGCTCTTCTTTTAATGGAATCAAAAATGCTTAGGGCTGTGGGGGACGCCATGCCCCAGATATGAGAACAATATTTCATGGGAGGTCAGATTTGGGACACATATAAAGTGTATAAATTGGAAGGGGATATACAATAGGTTTAAAACATTTTTCATTGGAGGATCTTCAAACAGCAAAAAAGTTATCTTCTTAATCGCCACGTTAAATAAACAGAAAAATGCTTTGTATATTTTTTAAATTTAAACAATAGGTCATAAATTAAAAAAATAATTAATTTTTAAAATCGTTATACAGGGTGTTACAAATTCAAGGAATACCATTAAGATCTCGGAAACGGTAAGGGATACAGAATTTCTATGATTAACAATATTTCGTTTTAAAAATGTAAAAATTTTTAGCCGTTCCGGAATTATCTGGTAAAAACCAAAATTATGCCAAACAGTTCATATTTTACATTCTTAGTTTATTTAAAGAGATATTTTAAAACGAACGACACATTATCATTGCCACTTACGTTTCGTCTTTTAGCCACCATCATCAAATTTGTTTTTTTACATGAGCCGAATATATCGTTTTAAACCTAATAAACTCGTATTTTAATTCTAAATTCGACGATATATCCCACTTTCCATTTATGCGTCGACAAACCATTATTTACTATTTTGCCCTTAAAAACTAAGATTTTATTTTAAACGATCGCGGAATTTTTAATTTAAAGGTAAGTATGTATCAATTTTTTTTCATTACTACTTATTACTAGTCTTTCTATTTATTTATTTATTCGTAATTCAACTAACAAGCTACAAGAAATAATGTAATTTACATACATTTTCTTATAAGTAATAAAATAATACATCTAATCTATTCGGTGTTTTCCCTTTTGGGGCATTCCCGTTAGGAGCACGATTTAAAATTTACCTGTTTTTTACCCGTTTGGGACACTACGATAAATTGTACCTGAACGACCCTAATTAACCAACTTTAGTATTCCCGTTACGGGCACTCGTCTAAACTAATAATGGCAGTGGTGGTATCGAGCTAAAAACTTAACGAATCTACGCCTTGGCCAAAAATTTATTAAGAAGAGCTAACTAAAGCTTAGGACAAAAAACTGGATTTTATTTCCAAAGTTTTGGTGCTAAGATTCTTAAATTAGTATCAGTCTTATTGCATTACAATAGTAGTGTTATTATTAGAGAGTATAAGTGGATGGTCTGGTTAGTTCTGGTAAGCAAGTCCTTTTTTAATTCCTTTATTAAATTCAAGATTAATTCACACTCGATAAAGTGCGGATTTATTTACTTATTACAAAATCGTACACATTAGTGCCCCAAATGGGAATGCAAGTATATCTTCTTCCGTCAATTTTAGAATCGTGCCCCAAACGGCAAAAAAACAACTACATTTTCAATCGTGCCCCTAACGGGAATGCCCCTAACGGAAATGGACCATTTATTCAAACGCCTCTATTAACTTTAATAGCCTGTCATAAAAAAATTAATGCATACTTACCTGCGAACGGAAGTTACACCGAATTTTTGGGGAAAAATCATTATTTGTAATGGTGAAATAGTGAATAATACGTCGCATAATAATAAATGTAAAGTGTGATATATCGTTGAATTTTGAATTAAAATACGATTTTATTTAATTTAAAACCAAATAAAATCGATAAAATGTTACATCAAGCTTTTAACGATATATTTCAACTGATGATAAAATATACATAACCTTGTGTTATAACTTTAAAATAAAAGTCAATGAAAAAAATATAGGTACGCCACTGAATTTTACGTAAAAGCCCTAAAACTATTTACAGTGAGTTACAAGTACCTGGCCAAATTGGCAAATTCTGAAAAATACTCTATATCTCCACAACAAATCAAGTTTTCCATGATTTACTTTCACCACCAAATTTGTTGCAAAAATCGAAATTGAGATTATGCAATCAGGTTTGTTCTATCTCTATAGTTTTCGCAATACTCTGCAAGGTCAACGAAAATGCGCCACCCTGTACCTAACTACCTATGAAGTAATAATTGTTGACATGATAACAATTAAAAATATATTCGATTTTTGACAAAAATTTAAAGCATTAATTGTTTAAAAAATTAAAATATTTATTAAAAAATAATTTTATCTGTTACTTACATACATAGATTCTTTATTCTGTGGTTTGGCTGTTTTTTATTTTAAAATTGTTGCAAAGATTCATTTTGTTTTATTTATTTTTTAAATCTTTGTATAAAAATATTTTTGCTTAAATTTGATCCGTAAAATTTTTGACATAGCTAATTGGCCCTAGTTCGATTTGTTTAAGAAAGTATTTTTATGTATCCTTTCGTACGTATCTACTTATGTCTCAAGTAACTTTAAGAAGGTGATATTTATTTATGTTTTCTAAAAAAAACATATTTAGTACAGACAATTTTAGTAAAGTCTTATTCTGTACGAAAATTTTTACAAAAAAATTACAAACGTAGTTTTTGGTTAGTTACCTATTTCTTCTAATCGCAAAATAATGGAAAATATACATTATAGAAGTAAAAAGAGCTCAAGTACAATAATTAACAAATTTATTTGTTCTCATAGTCCTCTACGTCTTTTCAGCACGACTGGTTTTTCCACTAAGAGATGCATTTTTTAAATGTTGCGTAAGACCAAACCTGATGTTTTGGATCTCGAATTATCCAAAATTTGCCTTAATTAACCTAAAGAATATAAGCTATAAGCAACATTTTTCACTCATAAACGTGATTACCTACTTTGTAATATATTATAAGGTAAATTGCCCGGTTACCCAAATCAGAAATAATTCTTGTGCCCACACCTTTAGAAACTAGAAATTTTACTTTCATTGACACCACGGTTAACCTTTAATAATATTACAAATATATTACAATGAAAGAGGATGAATGTAAACAGATTATTATTCACTAAAATTTTGACAGGTGTGATATATGAGAAAAAACATAATAGTTTACCAAGAGTTGTAGGTTGGTTTTACTTATTTTTTATATAGAGTGTCATAGTCCTTTGTATTCAGAAGATAATGTTAAAATATTTGGTAAAAATTATTTTCTTATTATAAAACAAAGGAATATTGCTAAAAAGCCTGAAAAATTATTATTCCTGTTTTTTGAATTTTTGCAGGGTGTACGGTCACCTAGGAAAATTCTGAAAAATTAGTTTTTTTATAATAATTTTAAAAGAATTGATTTAATAAAAAACAAGTAAAAACCATGATTTAAAAATATATAAAAATACCTACGTGTTTTTTGTCTTACAAAATAGTTTTTGAGACATCTGTAATTTATTTTTAAATAAAAAAATTAAATATCTCAAGAAATATTAGAGTGCAAATGTTTTTTATATAAAGCAAAATATAGGTTTCAAGAGTCTGTATTAAAAGAACAATAATTATAAATATTTTTAATAAATGAAAAAGATATAAACGAAAACTTGATTTGGTATTTGGAAGAGAATAAAAAAACTATTTTTTTAAAAGGAATTCATGAGTATTAATTTAATAAAATTAAGAAGTATATATGGAAAATAAAAATACCTTCATGTTTTTTGTTTTACAAAATGTTTTTTAGTAGTTTTTGACATGTTTGGGATATGGGATGATTTACTTCTAAAAAACGGAAATATCTCGGAAATTATAAGAGCTGCCAAAAAAATTGTATAAAAATATGGGTTTTAAGAATATCTATTAAAATAATATAATTATTTTTAATAAAACAAATAATAAAGAAGATATAAACAAAAATTAGATTTTTACCAAAAATTTTACTCCTAAACTGTAAAATTATTGAAAAGTAATTTTTAGCGCGGTTTTGACTTTTTTGGTAAAAATTTATTTGTTTTATTTTAGTTTATCATTAAACAAATTTTATCCCGCTAAGAATGTATCTGAAGGAGATCAAGACATTTTTACGAGAGGCAATTGGATTTTTTTCCGTTTCTCCTATGCAGGTTATTGTCTATGTTTTGTTAAATATGGTACGTTTGTTTTATTTAAAATAATAACAAACAACCAAAAAAAATAAAAAAAGGTCCTCACTTCCAAACGGGGGCTCTTCTCACTATATTATATCCTTTTTGTGGTAGGAGTCCCTCTTTCCTGACTTTTTTCTTTTCAAAACCAAGTTACTAATCATAAAAAGAAAAAAAACTTCTTTTATATAAATCCCCTTATTTGGGGGCCCCTTCTAACAGGGGGCCTGGGACGGACCGCCCCCCTCGCCTCCCTCTCACTACGCTAGTGTTTAACGCAATTAGAATTTTTAAATAATTTTATCTAAAAAATGAGACATATTAAAAATATTTGGGAAACCCACAGACTATTGGAGAGGTAGATACACAGGCATAATACATAATTCGTTGAACTATTGTTGCCAGAATTTATCAAAAAAGAATTATTATCAGAACAATTTATCTATAGCCGTGGGTTTATTAACACGACTTTTGACTTAGGACACACTATTTTAGACCGTTTGTTTAATGTAAATAGCTAATATAATTTAACATCATATCATTCAGTTTTCAGTAAAAAAATCTCCAACCTTGACTTAAGGGTTTATATACAGTTAGAATTTTCAAAAAATCGTCCTTTTTTCTTAATGTACACATATTTAAGAATACACACATAAAATTTCATATCTTTTCGAAGTGACACGCATTGAGAAGGCATTTCAGAGTGCTCTTATGTGCTTTTTAAAATTTAAACGCGTTTTTCTTAAAATGGCGTTTTCAAAGTCGGTGACCAACACTACTCGAAAACGGCTAAACCGATTAGTCTCAAATTTTACCACAAGCTTTCTAAATATAATTTTTTGTAATCAATTTAAGATTTTTTCCCATCGATAAATATTTATATTTTTATAAACAATTTAAGGCCGAAATTTTGGTCAAAAATCGTTTTTATTTTTGAGAAACCGGCATTTTTTTTTATCATTACTTTAACGAAATCTGTTTGGTTTTTAACACGCTTTTATTAACTTGGGTTGTAACTATCTATCCATCTATCTATCCATCTATGTAACGGAATCTTTTGAGCCTAATTTTAACCAACTTCCAGCTATTCGATTTCTTTGAAACTTTGCACACGTATTAAGGACCCATGACAATGCAATAATCTGCAAACAGTATCCCGTTATCTTGTTTTTGATCGCCAGGAAAAAAATTCCATTATATTATAAAAACAACACCTGGGTTGCCATCTGTTGGCAACATTCCAAACTTTGCTACTCAATTGCGAAGAAATTTTTTAGTGGGTTGCCATCTGTTGGCAACATTTCAAACTTTGCTACTCTTTGCCATCTGTTGGCAACATTCCAAACTTTGCTACTCAATTGCGAAGAAATTTTTTAGTGGGTTGCCATCTGTTGGCAACATTTCAAACTTTGCTACTCTTGTTCACTAAAAATTTTTTCGCCATTTTGTCAAGAGTAGCAAAGTTAATTGATATAACGAACTAAACAATGAAAAATAATTAATAGTTTAAAAAAACTAAAAAACACGCTTTTATATGCAACCGAACTAAAAATTAGAAAATAATTTTTCATTAAAAAAATATTGTCATTTCATAGTAAAAAGCGTGGGGTGCTTAATATATTAAATGTTATAATTATTATATTTGCCAATATCTATGATGGAAAAGTTATGAAAAATAGTAAAATGCACCCCACGCTTTTTACTATGAAATGACAATATTTTTTTAATGAAAAATTATTTTCTAATTTTTAGTTCGGTTGCATATAAAAGCGTGTTTTTTAGTTTTTTTAAACTATTAATTATTTTTATTGTAGAAGATCCAGTTCAGAGATATAGTGGTCACCGCAAAACATCTTTTTGAGAGGAGCTCCCGGAGATCAGCTGTAGCTCATTTCCAAATAAATATTTTTACTATCACTTAGTCTTCAAATACAGTTAAAAGATACCGCAAAATGTGTACAAATTTTTAGATCAATAAATTTCAAAATTTTCTTAGATAAAAGTCTGGAAAATTCGCTTTTTTTCGGCCTTCTAACTGTATAAAACCCCTTAACATAAAATTCTATAATGTCGGTCAATTGACTATCCCTTACATTCAGCATTTTTACTTTACTTTATTTAAAAGTCCATTGTTACAAATAAAGAAAGTTAAGGTAAAACTGGCTCTGCAAAGTGCAATTAGAGAAAATAAATAATGTTTTCTAAAATTAATATTATTAATTTTAAAAAATCTTATTTTGCTTTTTGTTTTATTTCTTTTGTAAATCAAGATAACCTTTGTTTGAATAGATCTAAAAATATTACCTAATATTTATATTAATAATTTTGCAGTAAAAATCACACACGAGACATGCGATACTAACCGCGGTCGGATGTCGGGTTGTATATTGTATAATATCCATTCCAGATTCCAGCTAAATGACTATCAGGCAATCGAAAAATCCTTAAATTTTACGTTTCACATTTCGCAATACTCAGAATTTTGAAAAGGCACGGCGCCAATTTTCTTTGAATTTATAAAACAACTGATAGCATGATATCTGCAATAACGTGAACGTCCGCTAAATCGGTAGTTACTGTTGCTACAAAGTATTATCAATGAGCTCTGTCAATTATTGCTGCAATCATATTGTAAAATGATAGAAACAAAATTATTTACTATTAAAAAGGTTGGTGAGATTTACCATATTTTCAATACTACATAATGTATTTAAGATTCATATTTGGTTACTAATGTTAGCTTCTACCATTCACTTACAAAACTTTTAGGACTAGTTAATTTTTATAACAGAAAATTAATGACAAAAATTATATTTAGAACATCAATAATAAACATATTTAACACAATTTTTGCGATACACTCTTATAGCACACAACGCATTCGATTTTTTCCGTGTATTTTCGGATAATAAAATAGACTTTCAGGACAACGTGTAAAATAAGAAAAATAAGGTATTTCTTTATATATACTTATTAAAAAAAGGACGAAACATATGATTTGTAGCCAAAGCAAAATTTGCAAAATATTAACAGTGAATTGTCAATTCAGTATTTTATTTTTACCGATATTTAGTCTTTTAAATTATGGATACTATTTATAATATGTAATGTATACATATAGGTTTCGATTTAAAGTTACTTTTTTAATTGGCTAAATAACCAATAATTATGTTCTTTACATAATGCTTTTTAATATAATTGTGAGACATTTTTTTTTGTTGGTTATAGAATGTGAAAATGGTCTGTCACGAAAGGTTTGCGTGATCTCTATTATATGCAAAAATAAAGCGCAATGATTTTTACAATATTCGTAAGTGTTAAACAATTCACAAGAATAGATAAGTATTTATTATTTCTAGTAATAAAATAATGTATTAAGATATATTTTTATATTTTTCAATTTAGAAAAGTCGCCAAGGAATAAACATTTGTATTTAAGATACTAAAAATAATTATGTGATTAATACATGTCAACAATTTAAAAAAATTATTTGAGGACCTTGCTAGAAAAGAATGCAACTACATTTTTGGGCCATTTTAAGGTAAAATATACGTTACGGGATGTTAAAAATTAAAAGAATTCTAATTGTTAAAATAACTTTTATACCAATTTAAACAAAAGAAAAAAAATAGCTAAGAGATATGTGTCCTACGCAATAAAATACTTTATTAACATCCAAGAATAAAATAAATTTCTAACAGTGTCGTTTAGGAGAGGTTTAGGGTAAATATTTTTAAGAAAGACTTGTACCCACTGCTTTTTCTGCTTTTAATCCTACAGGAATTGATATTATCCTTTACATTATTTTTTTATAAAACTAATTTTTATGCGAGAAATTGGTAAAAGCATTACTCTTGCAACTTTTATTTTATATTATGATAAAGCAAACTAAGTGATAAGCCGTACTCTTAAAATGTCCGTCCTATACTAAATACTGTAGAATTGATTAGCGATATGACAATGTCGAAAAATTATTTGTATTTATTTACGCCAAAACCGTACATTTAATAGAAAAGTCAAGAGAACACATTTGTTTAAAATTAAACGGGAACCCAATTTTTATTTATTAAAAAGAAAAAAAATAGGGGCGAACAATTTTTTCCCAAAAATATTTACCCTAAGCCCATCATGGACGACTCGGATGAAAATTAATTTTTTCTTGTATGTTACAATATGGTTTTTAAAAATAGGAGACTTCTCTCAAATTTTTTAAAAAAATATTTAAATTGGTATACAAGTTATTATAAAAAAATACAGTGTATTTCAATTAAAACTTTAAGTGCCATAAATGCGATAAAACGGTTTTTGGACATCGTTACAGCAAAATAAACAGTTGCATCTATTTTTCCGTGACGCATTGGTCCAAATTTACAGTTTTATTTAAAATGACATTTTGTATTCAAAAAATAAAATTATATCGGGTGTCCCATTTAAAATATGAAAGTTTATGTGGTTTTCAATTAAATCGGAAGTAGCAGAAAACAACTGAATCCATATAATAATGCATATGTAGATGATATATTTGATAGATGTTATTAATTTCGGTACACGCCAAGTCAAATCAAACCAAAACACCCAAAAAAAATATTTAAATTAGTAACTAAAAAACTAAATATCAACGTTTCGGTAGCATGTCTGCTACCGTTGTCAAGATAAAATTGAATAAAAATTAAAAAAATAAAAGGTATCTATTATTTGAAATTAAAATTTTAAATTTTTTGCTTTAGTTAGTTTTTTAATTTTGAGTTTTCTTAAAGAGACTTTAGCATCAGGCAAAAGTAACTATGTATTATCTAAATTAACAAAAGTTGATGCCACACATTTATCTTTATTTAATAAAAGCCGATTCCCACCTAAGGGTTTTAACCCGGGGTTTTCACCCCGGGTAAAAAGTCTTTGCCTTTTGACGATTCACATCTGCGAGTCATGAGTAAGGGGTTAAAACTCATGCCTTTTTACCCGCCAAATTAGAACTGGTACTAATTTTCCCCGATGGGTGACGACTTTTTAACAAAATTCCCTATATGAATTAACGGTTGGTACTACCAAAAGTTATGATTTTGATTTAAATGTGCATGGGAAGGATTTTACCCGTGTTCTTGAAAAAATCCCGACAATCAGTTGATGGGTGACGACTCATGAGTCACTGGTGAACCCCTAAGTGGGAATCGGCTTTAATATGTACGCACTTTCTTTAATTCTGCTTTTCCTAGAATATGTTTTCTTTGCTAAAATGATTGAAGCATTCTAAACAATATATCTTTAAATTTTTCAATTCAGGGTATAGTTACGCCCCAAATTTTGTTATGATGATTAAAAAACTAAATAAGTTATAGGGTTAGGGACACCAGATATTTAGGATACATTTTATTGAACTTAAAATAGTTCGCAACCCTCGTATTTCTATAATCGAACATTTTACAGGATTTTTCTCTATTATTTAAAATTTTAACATGTTTTATTGTCATTCATAGTTATATTATTATGACTGGAAGTTTGGGTAACGTTCGTTCTTGTCAAGTTAGTAGATGATGCAAAAATCTTGATTTTAATTAATTCAGAAGTTGCAAGATTTGCAAATTAGGATTTCGATATGTTAATCTTTCTTAGTGACCAACTAGGCTAGATGATGATTAACTGGTTTATTCTTATTCAAGTGATTTATCTTAGTTGCCCCATAAGAATATTAAGATATAAATTTTTTAATATAATAGTCCCTGGGCCAGTAATAAAATTGGCTTCATGATAATAACACTAAAACGATTTTTGGCTCAATGTTTAAAAATTGCATGGAAAACATTGTTGTAGACTTGTTCGATAAAAAAGTGATGCGTTCGCCCAGTCCGACACCCGAAACATTTGACATTGGCAGACTGGGTTAAAGCGACGCTACCATATATCGCAGTATAAATATTTGTAGTAGACTCGTCAAAAGGAACCCCCTAAAAAGGTTTTAAAAGTTTAATTATCAAGAAGTCAATTTTATTACTAGCGCAGGGACTATAAATTTATAACATTCTAAACGTAATATGGCCTATCCCCTTTTTCCTGACACCACGAAAAACTAATATCAAATACAATTATAGTTAAAACTATAATTGTCTTTAATAATATTTATTAATATAACCCACCTTTTTAATTATTTCTATTATGACACCTAATTTTTACTTTCAATTTAATTATGTTAATCTAAAGAAAAGTATTGCTGTTTGTACTTTCTTATTATAGACATTACAATTCTCTAAGATGTTTTGAAAGAAAAAATACTGGTATTGAAAAATCATCTTATTTATTAAATAAATTACAGCCACATACAGCTTATTATCTGCATTATAAATATTACATAAACAATGATTTTGTATATTTTACCTTAAATTTTTAACAAAAATTGTTACCCTCTAAAGGGAAAAATAGTTAAAACAAATAAATCACATTTTTTATTTACAGAAAAATCATTATTCATTTACCAGTCCATAGCATTATCGTCAATATATTGGCAGTGATTTTGGTACCAAAAATGTAAGAGTACCAACTTAGGAAACTAGAATTTCCTACTAACTAAATTAATTAAAAAACTAAAGTAATGACTATTTCAACATTCGTAGAAATATACTGGCATATAAAAATCAGGTAACATAAAAATACATAATCATAAAATAAATAAATAATAAATAAAAAAACTTATAGTAAAAATTAAAACGTCAGAATAATTAGCTAATAATAATTAAAATTGGTTTGTAGCTTTATTATGGTCCTGCAAAAGAAAAGAAATAAAAATGATTTTAATTCTATTATAACGATCCACAGGGTGCCTACTTACTTTCTAGCAACAAACTTTAAGGGGCGAGTTTACAATGAAAAATGAGAACAAAACTTTATATAAACATATCTTTCTGTAGCACCCCGTAATTCAAAAACTAGGACGTTTAGGATTTAGAAAATGTGTTTCTTACTTTAGAGTTACTTGTCACCGTGTATATATTTTTGAATTTAAAAAGAAAAAATATGAAACAGTTTGGTTAAAGGATATACAGGGTGTTTATAATAGGATGCTGATTCTTAAGGGTGTAAATGGTGATTTTAGGAAGAAGAGAAGAGTAGATTAGATGAAATTAGAATAGGAGGTGGATTGTATATCCTCTAACACTTCAACCTACTCAGGTTTATTGTGTGTCCTTCGTCCATAGGTTAGAGCACGCTATCCAAATCGGTCTTTTGAATCAGACTCCACAAGCTTGAAATCGGCTCCTTGGCTAGAGCTGATTTTGCATGAACTGATTGCCCTGATGGCTGCCTGGCTGTCCGAGTAAATTACTATGGTGTTATCCACATAACTCCTTCTGATAATTTCCGTAGCACATTGTTCTCTTTCTACAATTTCGGCCTGGAACACAGTAGGGTGTTGTCCGAGAGCCAAGTTTATTTTCGTCTTTGGTTTGTCCCCTTATATACCTGCTCCAACTTCTTGGTCTGTTTTGGAGTCGTCTGTATACCAGATAAGGTCGGCTTTAATGGGAGGGCCTGCCACCCAGTTCTTTCTGCCCGGTAATAATGTTTGAGAACCTTTGTTAGCCAGTAGCTTGGTGCCATTTTGTCCACACAGTGAGTGGACTTCTTGGTCCTCCTTGAATCTTCGTTGTATGCCCCTTTTCTGTCTTATGATAAGACTCTGGCCTTGTTTGGGGCGGTATAGTACCGCTTTTACTTTACCCTGTATGTATATGAGAAGTGGCGGTAGGTTAGCAGCACTTCCAGTGCTGCAGTAGGGGTCGATTTTATGGCCCCCTAATACATAGGCAAGCAAGTGTTTGTATACTTTGTAGTTGCCCTATTGCCGTCTTTTGTAGCGTCTTTGCACCCCAGGCAATTGAACCGTAGGTTACCATTGGTCTGACGACCATTTTAAATAACAAAAAAGTTAAAGTACAAATATATTCTATACAGGGTGCCCAGAGTAACTCTACCAACAAACTTTAAGGAGTATATCTACAAAGAAAAATACGATAAAATTTTAAATGAACATAAGTCTTTAACTTCTTAGTTTTTAAACTACGAGATATTATAATTAAAAAATAAAATATTGATTTTTAAAAATGACTTTTCATATCAATTCAGATATTTTTAAATAATTTGCGGGACGTCCTCTATGCATCAGAAGACTTTTTGGCATACAAGGAAAAAATAAGTTTTACCAGTGTCGTCCATGAAGGGTTCTTGGTAAATATTTTTAAAGAAAAACATGGTCAGCTGCTGCATTTTTCTAAATAAAAATATATTTAAATTTCGATTAGGTTTAAAAAAATTGATTTTATGACTTTTTTACTTGCCGTACGGTTTTCGCGTAAAGAAATAAACAAATTCTAGAGTAAAAAATCTCCTTTGTTATTTATTTTTATTTAGTTAGGGATTTGACCATGCCGAGAAACGGTTTCTATTTATTTACGAGAAAACCATACATCAAATAAAAAAGACAAGAGATGAAATTTGTCCTAACTTTTTTTTATTTCTTAATTTTGTAAAATTAAAGTGGCGTACCATTTCTTCTTAAAAATATTTATCTTTTATTCTTGTAATGCATTTTTCGCAGATAAGTTTAGATTTTAAAAAAAATCTCTATCTTCCCAATTTTTTTGGGATATTTCATTGGCACAAAAACATTAGAGCCGATACAAGCAACTTTGCTATTTTATATACTTTACAATAGTTCTAAAATTTTATGTTTACCTACTATAAAAATTTAAAACCTGATTGCAACGCAAATAAGAATATAATTTGACAATACAAATTTACTATATTACTATATTTATTTATACAAGGTTACAAAAATAAATAAATAAAAGCTTTAGGCTATTCGTTACAGTCTTACCCATGTTTAATTCTAATATCTATATCCATTTGCACCTCCTCCACCATTTCCACCATTTCCCCTGGTCCTCCTGATGGGTATCCATTGCCTGCCGCTTCTTCTGCTGCATTTTCTTCTAAAGATTTTAAAATTTCTGGAGGGATTGGGGTGGAGTTGGTAGGTGATCACCTACAATTTGAATTTTAATTTTTAAACATTTGTTTCTTCTCACTTTATTAAATATTAAAACTAAGGTTTGACATTCCCAAAGTTGAATATCGGCCTAACTAATCATTTTAGCAAGAATTAAAAGTTTCACTTTTAGCCAAACTTAATTAATGATGCTTCGAGCAATATGCAATAAGTAGGTAGCAATAATTTAAAATTCCTAAAACTATAAAAGATCATCAATAGTGCATGCATAATTTACCATGCTCAATAATTTCGTTTTGCTTGCTTGTAAGATAAAGTGGATTGAATTCAATTCAATAACATATTTTGTATTAAATAAGCTACTGTTACTATAAATATAATGTGTTCATGTCACTTAAAGGTATTCTCAAAAGTATTGTTCACAGGATTTAATGAATAATTTGATTCTACAAAATTTACCTGCAAATAATGAAGGAAGATTTTTTCTTGACAGCAAGCATGATTTTATTTGAAAGGAATTAATTAAGGCGTTCTAACCAAAATTATTTTTTTAGATTTTGTAAAAGAGATATCTGCATTATCCTCTGGTTAATTTTTTAATCAGGCCATAAGATTAGTTTAAGAAACTAAACAGGTACCTTATATTTTTAAGAATTTTTTAAAATTCATGTTTTCGAATATCCTTGGTAGTTTTAATTTATTTTGGTTATGTATATACCTTTAATGAAAATAATTTTAATTTTTAAATATTTAACCTTAACTTGTTAAAATTATTGCGATTTTTGGTGCATTCTGTATTGTTTAAAAAGACATATTTAACTTTCATCATATATATAAAAAAAGAGTTGACACTAAACAGGATGTCTTAAAAATTTCAACATTATTTTGTAAACTTAAAAATAGACCGACCATATTATTTTTAGGCAAACCATTGATTTACCATTGTTCCGAAACACCTCGTATAAAAACACCTCTTCGTTTTTATACCTTTATTAACAATAAAACGTAACTATGGTTACAATGACAAAATCTTTACTTGTCAATGTCTCAAAGTTTACAATACAAAAGTCGAATCTATACTACTCAAATCGGAGGATTTCGTCGCTCTTTCATAGTGTGAAAGAGTGAAGAATAATCTAGAATTTTGGAGAAATATCGCGAAAATTCCATAGTACAGGATGGCATAAAAGTTCTCAATGGAGAATTCGGGTGTTTTCGGAAACCTTCGAAAGTGATTAGAGGACTTGGAAAATCTAAGGTAAATTATTCTAATAAATTATCAGACTAAATTAAAAGGTCCTAACTTTATACAATTCTATAAAGTAAAAACACCTATTTTTAATGTCCGTAACACTATCATATATTTGATAAAAAATAGTTTCCATAGCAGATGAGTGAAGGTCGTTTCCTATTCGTGCCTTGTACTATAAGGCTTTCAAATAGGGTTTATTTTTATTTTTATATCCATTGCATCCATATTAGTTTACCATTTTTATCATTCCTATGCAATATTAACAACAGCTTAATTATGTACATAGTTTATTCGCATAATATTTTTGTTCAAAATTACCCCTAGCTTGAATTAAAATTTTAGCTGCAAATTTCTATTTCAAAACATTCACATCTCGAAAAAATTACCGGAAACGATTCTTGCTCTGAATAACATTTTCAAAAGAGATGCTTTATTTTTATTAAGAAATACTTTTTAGTATATTTATTACCAAAATAGTATTTCGGATATTTGTCCATTTCCAATTTAAAAGGCCAGTTCACTGTCTTATGTTTTTGTTTTTTTTTGCTGGTGCTTTTTTAAAAATGAACCATAATTGGTAAAGTAAGGGGTGTTTGAATTGATCTGATTTCGCCAGTAGAATTTGGCCTTTATCTACAGTCTGCACAAAAACTCCATAGACCATTTACTTTGTATGACTTTTTTTGTATTAGAATCAATTAGATAACAAAATATATAAACACATGATAAAGTTAATATTTAAATCTTTAAAAATTAAATATTAATTCAGCAATGGTTACTACAAATATTTTTTAATTGTGAAGGATTTTAAATATGGGGAAGTGTACTGATTTGGGGTTGCATATGCACCGAATATTTTGAAAATGTAAATTTAATGTGAGCATGTTTATCTTGACTTTTAAAAAACAATCCTAGGAAGAGTGTTCAAAAATTAAGAATTAAAGGCAATTTTTTTTTAACAGAACAAAGAATACGCAAACTTAGTTTGGCAATGGATTATCTATGATGTGATGTAGCAGCTCCATACCCATTGGCAATCTCCTAACATTTAATAATTTGAAGATTTATGGAAAAAACTGAAGCGATATTTAAAAAAATAAAATTTTATAATGACGAATTAAAAAATAGAAGAAATCAGAAAACTCATTTTAAGCCTACATTAAAATATTAGGTTAAAGGCAACCCTTATTTTTAGATAAATAATAAGTATTGTTAAGTGTATGCACACTCTTTTGGCATCATTTTTGTTGATATTTATTACTGTTATTCTGTTTTAGCGTTTAAATAAGATATTTTATTGTTTTTTTTAACTAACATTTTAATAGCTTGAAATCAACTTAATTATTTAATTATACGTTTGTAAATTTTGTGTATTTTTGTGCTGAGTATCTGTATTTTTTACCTTTGGGTACAAATCCATTTTCATCAGCAGTATATTCAATCTTGATTTCAGTTCCATCTGGTGCCGTGTATGAAAATGACCCTACCGCTGATATTGCTTCAGTCTCACTTCCTGCATTTTTCAGTTCTCCAGTCTCATCTGCTTTAATTCCATTACTTGTTTCATAGCTGAAATCAAAAGCAAATTAATACAATATTGGTATGCTAACCAGAAATAACTAAAAATAATGGGTGCATTTAGGCGGTCTCCGTCGCTTTGCCATCGAGTATCACAAGTGTCAAAATGCCAGATGACTTGTGATACTCGGCGGCAATGCGGCTAAGACCACCTAAAAGCACACAATATTTTATTTTTGACATCACGTTTTTGGACAAACTTAAAAAATATACCCAATTGTTAATTCACACACTGCAAAATATATATTTTTACATTAAAACTTTACAATATGTAGGTTTAAAGGTCGATTAATACATATCCGTGCCTTGTCCGTTTAGTGTCTGTTTTGAGTCCGGGTATTTTTGTGTGTATGTCATATTTATAAATATCCAGGTGCGGCAGTGTTCGGACGGTTATAGGAGAGAACATTTTGCTATATTGGCATCATTGCTGGATAAAGGAAAAGAACAACAACAAAAAAAGTAAAAGCAAAAAATGGAAGTGTTTATCCTGTATGAAAAAATAGAGAGACCGAAGGCGAATTCAGAAAATACAGAGAATTAGTCCGTGTCCATGCCGTGCACCGTCAGTGCCGCAAATTATCGTTTGGTAATAATTTCTGTCCGGGCACTGACGGGTCATATAAGATATACATTGTGTTTTTTTGTCCTAACACGAAATGGACACGACACAGATACGGATAAATCGACCTTAAGAGTCTTTGGTGCAATACAAATTTAATAATATTATTCATTTATACCGGATCGGCCAAATTATGTGTTCTTCAGTAGTAACTTTTTTATTAGTCAAAATACAAAATTGTTTAAATTAAAAAAATTGTCGAATTTTAACGCTCTTTAAGAATAAAGATTAGAAAAAACCATTGACAATCGTGTATTTGAGTTACAGAGTAAAAAAATCATTCTTTAAAACTGGAACAATTCGTATATTTTATCACCATTTAAAGGATCTATCAAAGAGCTTTAAAAAAGTCCACATGTGATGTATCCTGTTTTTAATATTTTGAAAAATATGGCCGTTCTTAAGAGTTTAATAGTAAACAAGCAATATATATATAATATATAACATACCCTGTATATTGCATCTTCATTAAATAGATATTTCAAAGAACTATAAAACTAAGAAAATACCACATTTGATATGTCTATCTCTAACAGTTTTGTAAATGTGGACATCCAAATCTAAGCAGTAGTAGATGTAACCCTATTGTATCTACGGCAACAAGCATACAAAATGGTAAGATAATTTTCAGAATTCAAAGGAGATATTATATTTTCACAACTTACATTACTTATTAGAAATATACATATCAAATGGTGTTATTTTCTTAAAGCATTCTGATATACCGGGTGTCAATGTGTAATACAACCCACCCTTAATATCTTTCATGAGTTAAAAATATGACAAATCGGAAAGACCCGTCAATTTTACTTTGTAACTGGAAACACTTGAATGAATATTTTTAGCCTTCTTGTTTCAACCCTTAGGAGGGGTAGATGTCACCTTAGAATATTAAATGGGAATGAGGTCAAGTGATACATCATTTTAAAGCTCTGACAAGTACTATAACCCTAGAATATGAAGTCAATATCTTCACCTATTACAAAATGGCGGTACTTTAAAATAACCTAAATACAGATTGGATGGCCATATTTACGAAACTAATAATGTTAGATTTACCTAATGTGATACTTTGTTAAGGTCGTTTAATGGTGATACTGGTAGTAATATACAGGTAGCAGAAAAGTACATATTTATTATTTAAGAACCCTGTATATTATTTTACCACTAAAAGACATATAAGATAAGAAATATATGGGTATTACAATTTTTAAATTAAATGTGTTTTTTAGTAACTTAAACTTCAAGAACATATTTATATTTTATTTCTTCTAAATTTTTGGTCTTACTATAGCTAGGTTTATTGCAGGTTTTGCTGGTTTTTAGAAGTATACCAATAATTCATATAGAGTGAGAACGGGTGAGTTAGAACAAACGTATTTAAAATTAATTTTCTTAAAGCTTATTTTAGGGTTAATTTTTAGGTTTATTTAAGTTAACTGTAGTTTTACCTATCCTCCGTTACCTGAACTAAAATAGTCTAAAGAAAATTATTATTTCCTAGAATAATTTAAATATTATAGATACTTACCTCCACCTATAGTTTCCACTACCATCATTTTCATTTTCGTATGAGACTATAGTTGCTTGAGCATCTGCTCTGGCTCCCGCACCAGCGCCAGCGCCAGGACCTCCTCCTCCAGGTGCTCCATATCCTGGTCGCGGACCTCCATTACCTTATTTTAAAAATATAAAAATTATATTTTTATTCTTTAAGATAACACAAATTATGAGGCTATATGTACATAGGAAAATCAGGAAGATAATATTATTATTTAATGCGACAGTAAAAAAATTCAAAATTATTGTGTTGCTACTATTTTTTTTAATAATTATGACACCATATATGCTGTTGTTTTTTAAAGAGGGCAGTAATTTCTTTTAGACTAAAAACTAGAAAATAAGGAAATGCTTATAATGCTATATTTATTTTTACTTTGGAATGATTCAATGAATGAATGAATAAATGAATGACGGTTTTTATTACATACAGAAAAAAATACAAAAAAATACGGAATTGATACTGATTTGCATGCAATTAAAACATGTAGAACCGGAAAAAACTTTCCTCTCAGAAAGCCCAAGTGGCTCTATTTAAAGACCTGTCTATGGGCTGGTCTGATTTCTCCACCTAATGAATTAACGAATATTTACTCATCATTATATTATAACTATAGATTACAATCCTTTTATAATACTGTATGAAATTGAAATTACATTACAAATATTGTATCTAGTTGGTAATAGGTTTTACAAAAAAAAAAATACAACAGTGGGACTGACTGTTCCTTTTATGAAAAACTGTAATTTTTAGAAAGACATATTTGACATATTCGATTTAATAGCAGTTGGATCAAATGGAAGTATTGTGAATACGGAGGAAACGATGAGGTTTACTTTAAATGGAGATAAAATATCATCGTTATTAAAGATATCATAAAAATTGTAATAAATCAGCTGGGAACTGTTAAAAACAAATGTTATTAAAGAAGATACAATATAAGGTAGCGTTTAAAAACCATTTTTAGAGGAGGAGCCTAAAAAAGTCCCTAAAGAGATGTGAAATAAAAGTTTTAAGTATTATAATTTAAATTTAAAGTAAATCCACGACCAATAAAGGAATACGAGAAAACATTGCGATTCGATCATTGCGTTAAAGACGCAAAATAAGAAAAAATATCTAGACCACTATTACAACCTGCAACTTGGTCGCAACTACATTAAAATAAACTATTTGTTGTTATCAGTGATAAAT